>CAEGAD010077988.1:0-77392 GCA_903067055.1 Poeciliopsis paucimaculata
ACTAAATAAACATAAGGCGTTTACTAAATGTGTGCACCCGAAATAGCAAACAACCTAATGCAAAACCCACCACCAAAGAAAAAGTAAAATTATAAATGTGAAAACATTTAAATAAACACTAACACTGAGGAAAAGATGGAGGAACCTCCACATCCCACTATACATCTTTTCATCTATATGTTCTTTTACATCTATCCATTTTTACTTTCACCCATTCATCCATCCCACTTTCTGGTTTATTTTTATTTTATTTTGCAGCATCCATATTTAGAAAGTAGTTCTCTTTTTCTATTTCCACCCCTCAGCAACTGTCATAAAATTTACTGAGCACTCTGCACTCTGTTGTAAAAACCTTCAGAAGATGCAAATTTGAACATATTATGAAAAGCGCTGCTATTATTTAGCAGCAGTCCAGAGTCACAGCTACTGTGTGCAGCAAAGCAAACTCTAAATGCTTCGATTTTGTTTAGTTTTGCAAGAATCTGGTTAAATAATACCAGTTTTCTTTGCTTCACAGTTAAAAGAGAGCTGGAGGCGGAGGCAGCAGCTCTGGCCGAGAAGGAAAATGCAGTCACAGCTGAGGTGCGTCCAGGCTTGTAGCGTGTTGGTTTTGACACTTTATTTAATGAGCAAAAAAGTTTAACAGCCGCAGTTATTGACAGTCATTTCTGTTCCAGGGACCCAAAGTGAAAGACCCGTCCTGCCTCTCTGTGTCTGGCGTCTACTTCACCTGCCCTCTCACCGGAGCCACGTTAACCAAGAATCAGAGGGAGGTGCACATTAAAGAGGCCATTCTGATGGTACGTAGCCTCAACTCTCTGAAACCACAATATGCCTGAAGGTTTTTCTAAGCACAATAAGGTGATTTAGAACCAGATTAAACGTAATCCTGCTGGTGTTGTTGGCAAAACGCGGCTTGTGTTTTTACCGTCAGCGCTTCGAGGAGGACGACATCGAGGCTTCTGTTATGATGGTCCACACATTCAACAAAGACAGAGAGAAAGTGAAAGCAGCTGTGGACATCATCAGCAAGTAAATCTTGAATATATTATATTATTTATGCTTATGTATGTTCATATATTTACCTAATCCATTTTTTCCTGCTACTCCCCCACATACCAGTCTCTCTTTTACCTTATATATTTTTTTAAAAGCTTATTTCATCTGATTTTTTTTTTTTTTTTTTTTTTTTTTTACAGGTATGTTGACAATATATGTAAGAATCCATCAGAGGAGAAATACAGAAAGATAAAAGTTAGCAACAAGGTGTTCCAGGTGAGCTCAAAGCCGACGTTCAGAAATGTAAAAAAAAAAAAAAAATGTAATCATTTCTAAACATTTTTAAAATCACTCCTCAATTTGTTACAGGAAAAAGTGCGTCCTGTGGAGGGCAGTCGGGAGTTTCTGCAGGCTTTGGGTTTTATAAGTGTCATGCTGCCTGTAGAGGGCCAAGGTGAATTTCTCCTGCTGTTTTCATCCCAGTGCCTTGAAAAGTCTTCATAGCTTTTAACTTTCCACAGTCTGTCAGGTTGCAACCACAAACATGTATTCTATGCGACAGACTAACACAAACAGGTCAGTCTTAGTGAAGTGGAATGAAAAACTGATGCAGAGTTTTCCCCCAAAAAAAAAAAAAATCTTCACAAATAAAATATAAAACGTCTAATGCGTTTTCACAACCTTTGTATACTCTGATACCCTAAAATAGAACCAAAAGCCTTTAAAAATTCGACTTGTGTAACAGCGGCGCTTAGTGAGTGTCTACATTTTGTAATCCGTGTTTACGTTCGACGGGGATCAGAGGAGGAAGAGGAGTTCCTGGTGTTGCCGGAGCAGAGTGACGACGCCCTGGAGTTGATGAAGGAGCGGAGGGACCGCCTTCAGCGGGGAGAGCCGGTCAGAGCCCAGTTGGACCGGCAGCCTCAGGCTTTCCGACCGTCTCCCAACGCGCAGCGCTTCGAGCTGCCGCCCGAGTTCTACAACCTGTCGGCGGAGGAGCTGAAGAAGGAGCAGCAGCAGAGGTGACGTCACTGCAAACAAAACACAAAGTCTTTCCATGTATTTTTTTGGCCTAGTTTCTGGTGCGAACAGTCGGTGCACTTGAAACACAACAAGACTGACTTACAAGTAACTTTTCAGCAAGAAATAGGAGCTTGTTTTAAGTCAACAATTTGCCAGCTCCACCGGCAGATCATTTGACTTACTTCGTGTTTTCCCCCAGAACTGAGCTGGTGGAGAAGAACGCCATGCTTCGCACAAAAGCCATGAGGGAGAGAGAGGAGCAGAGGGAGAGGAGGAAATACAACTACACCCTGCTCAGAGTCAGACTGCCTGATGGGAACCTGCTGCAGGGTAAGCAGCAGCCAGGCGTCAGTGAACAGCTTAGTGTTAGTGGCCGCACTGACAGGCGTAATGAGTTACAGCGTTTAAGTCTTTATTCATGTTTTGAGCTGAACTGAATTGAGCGGTGTGTGACGTCTCTTCCAGCCACGTTTTATGCCTGGGACCGTCTGCCGGCGCTCTTCGAATTCGTCCGGGAGTCTCTGGTGGACGGCTGGCAGCCGTTTGAGCTCATCGCCCCCGGAGGGCAAAAGCTGCAGGAGTCCGAGGAGGTCACTCTGGTCGAATGTAACTTGGTAAGTTGAAGGCTCACGTCAGAAACAAGCGATGCCAAAGCACACTTAAAGCTGCAGTGTGTACCTTTTTAAATACATGTTTTTTTTTGATGTATTTGCTAAAACTGTACGCGTTTCCATTGGCCATATAATTGCGCAAATTTGAATTCCGAAAATACATTAATTGATTAGTGGATATGTGTCAATTAAAAAAAAACAAACACGTTTTTCGCTAAAAGTTGTTGTGGTAGGATGAGGTGGTTGCATCAAAATTAGTGTAATTTGCAAAACGGCAATGGAAGGATGATTTAATGATTAAACTTATTCACATGTAATTTAAATTGCGAATGGAAACAGCGGCTTTTTGATATCAGGGGAACATCGACACAGTTCTGCACACATTTGTAATAGAAACGCAGCTAATCGGTGACAATCTGTTAAAAAAGGTTGTTTATCTTTTTCACAGATTATCTCTCTCATGTTATATTGTCAAATTTGAACAAATATGTAAAAAAAAAAAAAAAAAACAGATCAGATAAATCATTCATCCTATTGTGGTTACATCAGTTTGACGTGTTTTCAGTTTATTTGGATATAATTATTTATTTTTAAGGAGCCTAATTTGCCCTCAGCTCATTTTAACAAAGAGAAACATAAACTAAATCTGCTGCTTGACTGGATTTATATCAGTCTGGTTTATTTGACCAGCGAGTTAAAAATTATTTAAGTTTGAACTTCAAACCAGCTTTATCAGACGGGACCTCTGTAGCTCTAGTAGCAACACCAGCACAAAGTAGTGCTTAGAAAAGGTTCGACTTTTCTAAATTTGAACATTGCAAGAAACTGCAAGTTTCGTTTGGGTAAATTTGTTTGTGCTGGGTTTTATTTAGGGTTATCAAATTACTGAGAATTACAAATAAAAAAGCTATTAGCCGTTTTTAGTTGTAAAAAAAGGAAATTAAAACCACGTATCCCTTTCCATTCACTGCACAATTATGCTGTATGTTCTGTTAGCTGTTCACATAAAATCCCAATAAAATCAATTTAAGTGTGTGGTTGTAACGTCACAAATATGAGGAAGTGTAAGGAGTATGAAGTCAAGGCAAGTATGAGGGATGTGTATTAAACTCTATTATTTTTATTACTCCAGGTCCCCGCTGCCCTGCTCACGTTTGCCTGGGATGCAGCCGTGCAGGCGGACATTGCCGCTGCAGGTGGGAAGAGCTCCGCCGCCCTCCTCAAACCAGAGCTGCAGGAGAGAATTCAAACCTTGAACTGAGGGTGCCCTCTGACCCCTGCTACCTTCTCCCTCTTCCCCACTCGCTGCTGAGGTGAAGTTGCCCCTTGGAGTAGTTCTGTATTTATTTTTACAAATTCTACTTAAAGACAGTAGCGCGGCGGCAACTTCACCCTAAGGGATTTGTTTTAAACCTCCTCCTCTCTCTCTGTCTCTCTCTCCATGCGGGGACGCAGTCGTCCTCCAACATGTCTCAGCAGCCATTTGTATTAAAGGAGAGACACTACTAACATGCAACGGACATGTTTGTCTACGTTCCCCCACCTCGGTGTCTCGGCTCATTGTAGAAGTTGCGTAGTTCGGTTCGGTGGTTTACTGGAAGTCCTGAAGCAACCGCTTTCTTTCGTCAAGTGTTCAAGGTGAACTCCGTGTCGGCTGTGTGAATGAACTCGTCATGTGACTCCGTAACTGTAACCGCGCACGTGAGCTTCTGCTGCCTGTTGGTCGTCCGCTCGGCCGTAGCGTGCCGCTCTTTCCCGTGTTGTACAGCAGATTCTGCAGCCTCAGTGGGAGCACGAGACCATTGATGAATCAGAAGTCAAATATTGTTTATATATATATATATATATATATATATATATATATATATATATATATATATGCTAGCTTGTGTTCGGTTAATTAAAGCTTGCAGCTATGAAAACCGCAAATTCAGTTTATATTTATTGTGATGGAAATGTCAGCCGACTGAAGTAACCTTTCTAATATATACACACACACATATATATATATATATATATATAGAATTTTTCTTTTTTGCACTGACTTTTGACTTCATAAAACCCCAAATCACTAACTGTGGAAATTTTCCACCCTTTCCTGAAGCATCTTGTGTTTTGGGCATCGCCACTCTGCCCTCCACACTCCAAAATCTTAATTCCAAATAAATTGCAAAATGTCATTTTTGTAATTTATTTGGTCTCTGTCACGTCTGGAATCTCCTCAAACAAATTGTTTCTATATATATATATATATATTTTTTTTTTTTATTCGATTTTTCTCACAAACTGAATTTTTGGGTTTTCATGAGCTGCGAGACATAATTATTAAGCTTCAAAATAAATGCCTGAAATAATCAGCTGACGTGTGTTGGGCCTGCAGAGGAAGCGTCTGAATTTTAAAATCACTGAAGAATAATCTAATTGATTGAGACGCACCTGTACTTTAGCTGTTTAAAGCACTTTGAAGGATCATTTAAGACCTGTAGGAAAACTAAAGATGGGTTTATTTTGTGATAATACTCTCTTCATTATAGGCACAAGGGGGAAAAACAATAATAATCCACAAACCATTATGGATTATCAGTAAAGCTTATGTTGTCTCCATCATTAATTTTGCTTTTTTTTTTTCTGCTGAAATGTGTTTTGTTGAAGTCTCGTGTTTGAGGGTTTAAATGTATGGGAACAATCACCAAGTAGAGCTGCAACAGTATGTTTAGTTTTGTACAGCCTCACCTCACTCAGGTGTTGCTTTTTGTTTTTCCGTTAAGTTTGAGTTCAATAAGAAAAAAAAAACTCTACTCTCTACAACACAAAATACACACACACTGGTTTCAATATTTGATCAGCATCGTAGCCTTTTTTAATAAATTATTGAGCAGCTGTGATTTAAATGTCATGCTTTGAGTTGTGCTGTTGCTTTTCAACCTGCCTTCTAAAGAGACTCCCTACTGCAGTTTTTTCTTTAATAAACTGTGTGTTGTTTCTTTAGAGGAGACTTCCGCTTGTTTTTATATTATTGTATTAAGTCATAATTATCAAATTCCTCAGTCGTGCATCACATAAATAAGGCCTTATCGCTGGGTAGGCGTTTGTTGTTTTTTTTTTTTTACATGTTCACTAAAACTCACCATTTCGTGGCAGCATAAGGAGACAGAAACACACCGCTCCTGGTCAGAAGCAGCCAATCAAAGCCAGCCAGAATGACTTAGCAATGCTAAATGTGCTAATGGCAGAGGAACAACTCTTCATTCCAGGAAAAAAAAAAAATGTTCATCCTCTGTCATTGATGGCCATGCTAACTAGCATTAGCATTCCTGGCAGGTTCTGTTATGGTCTCAAACTCCAAAGTCTGACAACTTTTGGATCTCTCTGCTTCAACACACCTGGCACCTGGCTAGTGCTCATTAGCACTAGCCTGACCGCATGCTAGTGAGCCTGTTTAGCCTATTAATTCAAGTGTGATGCATCAAAAAGTTACAGAACTTTTAAGCCTCTAGGCCTTCAATAATGCAGTTTGAGACCGTTGAGTGCGTAGTGTAGCAAAGGGCAAGAGGAAGGGTGTGAGCAGCCAAGCATGATTGACAGCGCCAAGACACTCCTCTCTGATGAAGCCGTGTAATTTTCAATTGCAGTGTGAACTTCTTTTTCCTCACAGGTTACTGGTCTTCGCATCAGGACATATTAACAGTTTTTAACAAATATATGAAATTATTAAGTTTATTTGTTAGGGCCAGACACACAAAAACAAACTGAGCAAAACAGCAGTCCCATGTTTGCGTCATAGTGCAACAGCTAATTTACAGCACTTGTCGCTAAAAGGGCTTTAAACAGTACCTCTAAAAAAATTTAAGTGAAATAAAACTTGAGCATTTAAAGCTACATACTGTAGTTTTACATTTTAGACAGAACTAATCATTTAGTGAATTCCACAACAAAAGAAAATTGGCACACGATAGGAAAAAATATATATATAAAAGGTGCAGTAATTTTATTTATGTTTAATGAATTTATCCTGTTCAAGTATTCTTGAGAAAATACATATATTTATAAAACACCAATGCTGTACTAACTGTACACTTACAGATCTTTCTACCCTTCTAATGAAGGCAGCATGAATGAAACCAGGAAGATCACAATGTACAGATGAACTCAGCCTTGCTTTCCAGCACTAACTTCTGATAAACTATGTACAATTGGAACAAAAGGAAAACAAACGTTTGTGGTTTCAAAAACCGTGATTATTGGTGTTCTTAACGCTTCTTATAACATTTATTTCTTGTTCCATCTCGGCCCAAGCATTAGTAATAAGACTGATAAGTTGCTTTGATTCTTTTCAAAATGTTCAGCTTTTATTCTCTAAACATCTAAGACACCTTGTAGGGAAACAGGTGAGGTGGACTTAAAAAAAACAAAAAAACACCCAGCCTGGCTTCTTGCTGGCGTCGAGGAGGCGACGGGTCCCACGGCTTGAGCACTCGAGTCTCTTTTGGATGCAGAATAATGAGTCGTGAAGGGAGAGCGGCCTGTGATTGGCTCAAGCTGAGGAGAGCGTGGCGGCGGTTTCAGACGCGCCGACGTCCATTGAACAGTCCACCTCGCTGGAGGGCTTCTCTTTGTTGGGAGCTGCAAAGTCAGATCAAGTTTGGTAAACTGGTTTGAAACTGAAGCGCTCACATGGGTTCCTACCAGGGCAGGATGACAAAATCTCAATTGTTTTAATTGATTTCTTTTTTCTCATCCCTTCCACACGCTGTGATACAGACTGAGAATTTGTGTCATTACAAAGAATGCAGTCATAATAAGAGAATAGAGATGCTATATTACCAGAAAATGTCTTAAAATTGAGAAAATTTACTTTATGAGCAAAAAGCTTTGACAGTTTTCAGATTCTTTGAAATACACACACAAATAACACTTTGAAAATCACCATCAACTTACAGTTTTATCTATAAACTTATACCGAGAGAATAACTTCACAAGATGCTCAACATTCCTGATTTTAAATGATTGTTTTTTTTTGTTGGGAGTTCTCATTAAATACTTTATTCTCTTGTTATTGCAACTGTTCTCATAATTAAAAATTAAAAGTAAAAAAAAAAAAAAAAAGAAGAATCATAGCTTGACTCTAATCTTGACCTGAATTCAAAATGTAAATAAATAGAAGCTTTAAAATACACTTGTCAAACAAGATGGCCACCTTGGGACACCCAAAGAGTCCATTGGTGGAAAAATCCTGATTTTCCAAATAAAACATGAAAATATATTTCCCCAGCCCTAATTTCTGCTCCTCTCAGGTAACTCACCGCTCTGTGTGGAGATAATGATACAGTCATCGTCATAGTCATCCTCAGTGTCGGCCTGGAAACCGTCCGTCTCCGCTGCTTCGGCCTGAGAGAGAACAATAAAGCCACATTAACAGATTGTTTTCCCATCGGGGAGGGAAGTAAAAACGTGCGGCGAGAGCTTTTCGCTTTTCGGAGCCATGCCTGCTCAGGATCGTTGCATCTCCTCATGAACTTGGTGATGGACATGCTGCCGGCGCTCTTCCTCTTGTTGGAGGCCGACTGGGCGGAGGCAGCTTGGGGCGTGGTGGGAGAGTTTCCCTGGGAGCCCGTGGCCGCCTGGGGCTCTTCGCGGGACTCGTCCCGGGCCCCGGTGGTGAGGTAGGTCCACTTGCACGGCACTGGGAGAGCGTCCTGGCCGAAGCGGGTCAGCACGTCGGCGTGCACGTACCAGCAGCAGCGCTTGAAGGAAGAGCGCTTCTCGTAAACGGCGTTGCTCTTGATGAGGCGCCGCACGTGTATCCTGAGAGAGACGAAGAGGGAAGGTCAACAGAACGACTCCCGGTAAACGTTTGAATTTAGTTCAACGTTGCTTCACCTGGATGGGACGTTTTCTGGAGGGCTCTGCGGACTGGGCAGCTCAGACGGTGACAGCGAAGACAAGGAGGAGGAAGAGCTCTGCTGACGACAAAACTCCTGGAACTCAGAGATGATGACTTTGCCGCTGTTGGGGTTTCCGTGCAGCAGGGGGAGCAGCTGACCTAGCACTGAGAGAGGATTCACCTGAGCCTTAAGATGCTTATAAAAAGGTAAAGTTTCACAAAAGCACTTAAAGGAACAGTTCACTAAATAATAACATGACTTAAACAGTCACCAGGTGGCCGACGCAATAATCTAAATGTTTGTGAAATATGTCTAAAAGATTACCAAAGATTTGGTGGCTAACGATTACTGTGTTTGCATAAGACGGGTTTTCATTGGAAGGCATATTTGATAGAAGGATAAATCAGGATAAAAATATTAACAGATTTAAATTTCTCTACAGCGTTTTTAAGACTTTCGGCCAATTCAGCTGAGCTATCAGCACGAGAAACATTAGATAAATAACCAATGATTGATCAGTACAACAAAACTAATTGCAACAATAAATAATTATTTGGGCCACCGAATGCCAAATACATGATTTGTGCTTCAAGACTGGAAGTTGTCTGGTGGAATCAAATTCAATATTTTTTGCAAAACAAAAAAAAAAAAAATTTTTTTAAGCTATTATTGGTTTTATTGAGGGAGAAAAGCTGCAACTTCCTTATTGGCTTTTATTGATGATTTCACTCCAGTTATAATGCAAATAAATCTCTATAAGCTCAGGCTGTTTAAACAAAGTCATTCCTTTCTTCACAATAATTGCTTTCAAAAGGTTTGGGATGTACGAGGAAGGAAATCTAAAACATTTGACCGTCGCTTTTGTGGCCGATGTCACATTGAGAGGAAAATGCTTTTTAAACTTACGCTGCTCCTCTCTCTGCCCCTTCTGCAGCAGCTCTGCAGGCGTGGGGCTGTTGTCCACAGTGGGTAGAGGGTCGATCAGACACACGGCGTACGGCTGGAAGGCCTCCTGACCGGCTCCGTCTTCGTCCCACACACATCCTCTGACCACGGCCTCCAGCACCTTCATCTTCTTCTTGCTGGACATCAGCTCATCCCACTCTCTGGCTTTCAGTGTCTGACGCAGTTTTTGCTTCTCCAGGTCGCCGCCGTCCTGCGAAGATGTAAGGTTTCTTTTTAACTTACTTAAAGACACACTTAAAAAATGTTGGGTTTCTACAGCATTTTTCATTTTCTATTTAATGTGTTTCCTGTCTTTGGATTAAAACATAGACGGGAATGGTACACATTTGACAAAAAGCCCAGTAATCCCTTTCAACTAAATCGCTGACAAAACTCCTCACTTCAACTCAAAATAAACAAAACATTTAATCATACCTCCTCCTCCAGAGCACCTTCATCGTCTGAGAGGTAGCCATGAGGAACGAAAAAGCCGTCGTCATCGTCGTCGTCATCCTCCCCACCTTCCTCTTCCTCCTCCTGTAAATAATTTTTGTTCAGTTAAGCAGTTGTTGTGAAGATGCTTAAAAATGAACATTTTCCCCGTGTGAAGCCCTATGAAACATATCTGTACACTGCCATCGGTAGCTAGTCAGAATACAAGCGTCGCTTTAAACACTTTTACATCATGATGCGTTTCATGCATCATTAGCCAGATAATCAGCGTTTTGAATGATGTGTGGTGAAAGAAAGTTAAAACATGTTAAAGCCCTTAACCACAGATACATCTGAACAGAAACGGATGGAAATCATTTATGTGGACTTTCAGACATTTTACATAAGCTCCATTCACAGGATGATTATGTAACATGCAAAAAGCAGGCGGGTTTCTGATCAAGAAACTTTAACTTTTAAAACAAAATGTTGAACAACAAAAGCTTCTCCAGTCCTGTTCACTTACCCCTTCACTATGAGACAAAGACTCTCCGGGTTCCTCTTCCTCCCATTCTTCATCACTGTCCACCTCATAGTCCAATAAATCCTGCAGTGGAAGGAAACAGCCGTGACTATTTGTTTAATTCGGATAACTAATTGTTTTTGGAAACCGGTTTTACCTTGTCCTGCCTGAGGGGGCAGCGGGCAGAGATGTGTGAGCTCTTCTTCCTCCAGGTGCCCCAGTACGCCGGACGGTAGTTCTCGTGGAACTGCAGCAGCTTCATCGGTCCATAGTGTCTGCGGTCCGGTGTGTCGTCCGGTTTAGACGGGTCCAATGCTATGCAGTCCCTGAAAGAGCAGAGCGAGGAGAAAACGCTGGGTAAACAAAACTCAGAAGAGAAAATAAGAAAATATACACTGAATGGTCCACGGATCGTTACCTAAAAACGACAGCTTTAGGCATCTACAGTTTGTTTCTAGAGGAGTTTCGCCCACACACTTTCCTCGGGCTTCTCCAAACTTTTATAAAAATCAATTCCAAACACTTTACAAGCTTTTCCAGGAAAACACGTCTTACATAAACAGGGTTGAACGATTGAACTACTGCTGAAAGTAGTAGAAAGTTTGACGGTATGGGAAAAGCTAAAAGACAATGGTGACATGATTTTGATTAACCCGCTTTCTCCTGACATTTCTCTGTCTGGTTTCCACACAATCTCCACCAAAAGCTGCATCCAGGCAGTCTTTTGGCACATGGTGTGACATTGAGGCTTCAATAATTTACTTAAAACTCAAAGAGCTTAAGAGGAAGATTTTCTATTTCTTCATCTAAAAAGTAATTGATAGTAACAGTCCACATTACAAATGAAATAGTTTAATTAATTACCAAACTTTTCCTAACATCTTTCACTCTAAACAGTCCAATGTGTTTTTTCTAATCTTTGTTTAAATCTATCTTTTCTATAAAGTATTTAAATGCACAAAGTGAAGTCAGGTTGAAGACATTGTTCTGAAGCCAAAGGCGCCAAAATAGAAATTAAAAACAAACTATAACCCACGTTTCATCTTGTACAGATTCTATAAAAATGTTTTACCAGAAGTACTTCTAACTTTTAAAATCTGTCCATCTTAAAAAGACTAAAACAGCCTTTCCATCAGCAGAAAAACACACTTTCCTCAACTTCACACTCATTAAAGCATTCAAATCTGGATTTGAAAAATAAAAAATAATCATCTTCTGAAAAGAGGAATATGCAATTAAAAGTACTAAATTATAATGTACAATTATATTTCCCACTTGCGTGTATGCATTATCAACTGAGCACCGGAAAATCAGCAGAAGTTATCGTTTCTCTTATAGGAGCTTTAAATATTTGCCAAAGATTGCAGCGATAGGAGACTCACTCTGCTGCAAAGGTTAACACACCTGATTCTAATTACTGAATTACTCTTCAACTCCGGCAGAATCTTATTATTTAACCGTTAAATTTAATCAGATGTGCTGCAGCAGAAAGCATCTAAAACATGCATGGAAGTTGGGAAAACAAAATGCGTCAGCAGATCAGGATATTGATTAAAAAATATAAAATCAAATCATATTTTCAAGCATCTCCTGTGACGCAGCCTGTAATTATTATCAACATTTTTAAAGTCAAATACTTTTGTAAATGTATAGTTTTTAATTTCTGAAACTTTTTTTTAACTATTATTAATACTAAGAACGACAACAGATTTCCTCCACATCAAACGTGGAAGATTAGACGTTCCAGATAAAATAAATCTGTTTAGAAATGTTTTGTAGTATATGCGTAGTTAATAAGACGTAAACGGGGTTTGGACGACCCGAAAGGTTTAGATTCGAATCACAGCAGGAGAAGTGTGATCCGTGACAAGCAGCTAAAGTTAACACACGCGAACAGAAACGATCTTTTTATGGCCCTGAATGCCCTCAGTGATGTCAGACGCTGTTTTCTCATGAAAACTTTTAAACTCTTCATAAATTAATTCACTTTGTGTCGGCATCTGCTGATGTGGAGGTTTTACGTGGCCCACCACATCACTTCTATTCATTTTATCACATTTCACTTGTAGAAAATGTTGATTCCTAATTAAACTAAAACTCAAATCCTGATAGAAACGTTCCAGTCTCTATTATTATAATTTAAATGAAGGGCGAGAGATCCACTCATAACTTAAATTTGTTTGTTTGTATTTCTTACGGAGTCTCAAATTTCTTTTTACTTTATAAACAATAAGCACTTCATTTAATATTTTGCAGTAGTGGAGGTTTTGTCTTTATTTATACAGTCTAGGGCTCAAACAAATGATCTAGTGATTCAATTCAATCAATAAAAAAAAAGGTTCCTTAGAAACCCCTTTTTTTTTTTTTAATTGTTATTTCTTTTTGTCAGTTTGGTTACGTGAGCTTATCTGAAAAAGCAACAGATTATTTAGTCAGCAGAGCAAGAAAAAGAGCAAAGATGACACTAAAAAAAAAAAAAAAAAAAAAAAGAAAACAAGTGTCTCAACGGCGGGAACTTTAACTAGAACATGTCGTACAACCACAAAGTCCTGGTGTCCACTCCGTCAGAGCGTCTGATTCTTAAGCTAAAAATCAAACCACCAGGATGTAAATCAGTAAATCTGCCCTCGGACCGGGTCACAGAGCGTGTCCGTTCTCACCCGAGCATGTCCGCCTGTCTCCGTTCGGTGCGTCCTGACCGTCTGGGTTTTTGTCCGATCCAGTCTTTCAGGGCGTTCAGGTTTTCGGCAGGTTTTAGCAAACAGCGGTCCAGTTCCTCCAGAACCGAGTCGTCACACTGAACCCGACACAGAGGTGCCAGAGACATGTTCTCTTTAATTTCAAATGGAGCGAACTTTCCACACGCAGCTGCAAGAGTCTGAGGAGGCAGAGGGACAGAAAGCAGAGTCCATGATGATGATGATGACGATGAGTCTCTAATCTGTAATAAAGGTGACCTACTGACCTTTGGGGCCTGCTGGATTTTGGGTTTCTGTAGAAACCGAGTAATTTCTGCTTTCTCAGCTTTTAGGCGCTGAAGCCAGAAAGAAAACAGTCAAAACATGAAATATTAACCAACTTCATCACATTCACAAAATATTAGCTTCTACAAAGACCTACATCTTTCTCTTCTTTCAACCGTTTCTCTTCTTCCTTCATCCGCTTTTCTTCCTCCTTCTTCCGTTTCTCCTCCAGCTTTGCCCTGAGGAAGATGATTAACATGAAATTTGAGACCAACGTCAAGGAAAAACAACAAAAACCCCTAGCATGTCTTTTTCTTACTCAAGCTTAGATTTCCGCAGCTCCTCTTTTGCTTTTAGCCTCTCCGCCTTCTCTTTCTCTTCCTTCTCCTTTTTTTCTCGTTTTTCCCGCTCCTCCTTTTCCTTCTTCTCCCGTTTTTCCCTTTCTTTCTCCTCTTTGAGCTTGCGAGCCTCTTCTTTCTTCTTTTCCTTTGCAGCTTTGGCTTCTTCCTTCTGCCGTTCCTTCTCTTGTCGCAGCCGTAACCGTTCTTCTTGCTCTTGTAAACTCTGCAATCAGACGTAATCAGTTTCCCTAAGCTCTAAATCGGGGGGTGAAAAAGACACTTTAATTGTTGAATCTTAACATGTAGGAACATTTGTAGAAACTCTTGAAACAGAGTTTCTAAAATAGCTTCCTCTTTAAAATCACCACCTTTTCCAGATTTCTCAACCTATTTTTACCTTCTACAAACATACATTTGAATAATTTTTTTTTTTTTAACAATGATCAAACATTATCCTGAAAAACCTCCAATTATAGACAAAACAAAGAACAGGGAATAACAAGTTGGTCTTTAATCCCAGTAGTAGAGCATCTTCAGCTGCTGTTTTTCCTCCAGTTTATTATATATTGTTTAATTTTATTCCTAACACATCACAGATTAAGCTTAGTGTTAATATTTTGGTCTGAAAAAATATTGTGATTTACCTAAAATGAGCCCATTTTTATCTTTTTATTCAAAATAATTGTTGTTTTGAGATAATTTTATATATACGAAACAGATATATATATCAACTGTTTTCATACATTAGGTCCTAATTCCACTGTAGCTACGTTTTCCTAAAAATCTTTAAGGTTTTAATTTCAAAATAGAAGTTTTATGGTCCGTTTTATAACCTGATCATAGATCGAACTCCAAGATCTTTTGACAGCAGAATACGACCAGAAAAAAAAACAATAATTGTATTCTACAGCAAGCAATATCACTTTCAACAAGTCAATAAGCTAAAATGTTATTCTCAACAAAAAACGAACAAACAAAAAAAAAACAACATTTTGGCCGTATCTATTATCACTTTAGATCTATATAAATCAAAATGTCTTAGCAAATACCGCAAAATATACAGAATTACATGCCATCACCAATGCATTAGCGTGTGTGATAGGGTGCACGGATTAAATATTTGGTAGGATGTGACATTTTATTTTATACATTTACATTTTTGGTAAATTGCAATTAAATATTTTACTGAAATTGTTCAACATCAGCTTTAAGTCACCCGCCTATTTGTCTAATTTAATTTTGTAAATGTGGGCGTTTACTTTGTAGTGTGTGGAAAATGGGCGATGAAGTCTAGAAAAGCAAAAGTTTTTCCATATTTATCCAGACAGGACAAGGAATAACGAACTTCTTCCAGACTTTCAGGCTACATGTGAACCAGGTTAACTTACAGCAGGAGCTGAACTTTACGAAGTTTACCTTTAATGAACGCCTCTTGAGCTTTTTCTCCTCTGCTGGTATCTTAGGGGTCTCAGGGGTCTTTGGGTCCTGCAACAGGAGAAAAAACATTGTATGGGGTGTTTTACTGACAAAAATTAAAGCTGAATAAATTCTTGCAAGAACGATAATAGCAAATAAGAAGAAAATGTAGGCATTGTACACTTTTTGTAAAAGGGGTTTTTGGTTATTATTTGGTTATTATTTTTAGACTAATTTATCAAAATGTAGAAAGCAAATGAATATTTAAATACATTTTGGTGATCATTTTAAGGAACGGGAAAATTATTTTTTAAAAGATATGGGAAATGGCAAACTACACGTCTAATGAGTCAGATTTTTTTAGCAAGAAATACTCAGTAGAAAACAGTGGAAGCCATAAACTGCTCCCATGCTGACTCGTACTTTAGGTGTAGTGGTTGGCGTCGAGTCGCCAGTCTTTGTGTTTTCTGGTGAGCTTTCAGACGTGGAGCTGGCTGATGACGGCGACTGCGTCGACTTATTTCCCGACTCATTCTGCTCCTCTGGCTCGCTGTCTGAATCCTGAGTAGTAGTATCCAGCTGGGAGACAGATGTGGCGAGATCCTCTTCTTCTTCCTCCTCTTCCTCCGCCTCTTCGTCAGTAATTAAGACGAAGTCTGCAGTCTGTGTTTCAGGAGTGTCAATAACGTTCTTGTTTTTCCCAGCAGTCTCTGTTCTGTCTTTGCGTTGCTGCTTGGTTTCCGCTGCGAGACGAGAAGCGGCCGGAGCAGGGGAGCTGCGGCGCTTTACGGGGGACGATTTGTCGTCATCGGTCAGGTCGATGACCACTTTACTGTTCGAGGACGCAGAGGAAGCGGGGCACCTGCGCCTCAGGAAGCCGTCCAGCGGGCCGCGGCCGTTAACCAAAGGCGGGCCGCTGCGCTCGGAGAGAGGCGACGACTCGTTCTCATTCTGCGTGTCCGGGTCAGCAGGTCCAGGGCAGGAATGGGTGCAGGGACGCTTCGGCGGCTGGTTTTCTTTAGGTTCGGCGTTCAGGCGCTTGAACGGGAGACGAGCTGGAAACAAGAGAAAGGAAAAGAAAAATCAAAACAAGTAGATGGTTACAAATAAATTACATTGTCAATAATTCGCTGTTATTAATCTACAGTTTTATCACTAAATGAATGTCCTCAGCTTTGCATAAATTACAGCAAACTTTTTTTTTTTTAGTAGAAATGCAGAGTGCCTGTTTACACTGATAATTTCTCTAAAGCACTGTAAAAAAAAACAAACAAGGTATGGGTTAAATTTTTAAAGTTTTTAGTAATTTTTAGTGTTTCTGATCAAACTGATCTATTATTAAACCAAGATAACCTGAGCAAATACATAAATGGATCAATTAATTATTTATTTTAAGTTAAAATATATATATATATTAAGTGTTTGTGATGACTGGAAATTGGATTTAGATCTGGACTTTAACTAGGCCAAACCCAAAACTTTCTTTTTGAGTTTTTAACACTTCAGTGACTTTTGGTGCCTAAATTTCTTTAAACCCAAGAATGATGTGTTTGTTTTTTTTAAGATAATTTTGGTCAATCTTTAGCTGTCAGATGGTCTTATTAAAGTCACTTCATTTTTCCTAAAGGATTCCTGATTTTGGATCGAACGTACAGATGTCTTTTATCTTGGACAAAGTTTGTTTTAATAGCTTTTTCCCCTGAACAAATGATATATTAATTTGGAAAAAACAATATTATTTACCCAATTGATCTTTGTATAATATTACAATATTTTGATGATGTGAAAGCATTGCAACCTGGCATAAAAAAAGGCAGCAGAAGCCATGTGCAGGGGATGAAATACTTTGACACAGAGCTGTATTTGTAAGACTATTAGTGCAATGGAAAATCTGTCTTCGATAACTTTTTTTTGAAAAACTTTTCAGTTTTTGTCTTAATGTTAGAGGATGCATTATTATGAGCAAATTTAAACAACCCTGTGCCACTTTTACCTTGAATAAGTTTCTTGTTGGCATTACTTGATTTGCAATCCATGCCTGAAAGAAAACAAAATTAGCAGATTAGAGAGGTTAACTGATGGCATGATAAACTCATGACTACACAAGTTGTTAGAGACCAGATAAACACGTCACATTCAATCAATAGTTTGCAACTTCTTAATCATTTGTCTGATTGATCATGGATGCAGCAGATGTGCATCCATCACTTTCTAGAGCTGTAAGCGTGTTGAAACTAAAGGCCTGTGGCGCTGAATTCATAAACCCCAACCCTGTGCACGGAGTACAAGATGAGGCTGGATGTAGTGGCCGTGTTTGGCTCACTCTCCCGCCAACCTGTGTCTCAGTCGGGGCTCCAGAGGCCCAACCGGATCCAGGCTGCAGAGTGAGCAGCACCTCGGGGTTGCCAGGTAATGTCTGACTGCCCTTCAGACAACGGGGAGCCGTGGAAAACCCACTGTGAACACGCGTAGCTGTGGTGTAACAGTCCGTAAAACGGACATATGAGAAAGAAGAAAAACAAGAAGTGAGTTTTGACAGCCCTCTTCAGAGAGCAGCTTTGACCTGGCCAACCATGCTACACCACTAGCTTTGCATGCTACTTTAATGACACTAGCCAGCTACTGCGCTGCGCAACAACAGACTGAGCCAGCATAGCTAGCTGTTAATGTAAAACATGTTCAATAGAAACTGTTGACAAGACAAAGGCTCGGCGTGGCGGGACTTAAACGTGTCCTATATGACAAATAAGGTTGGAGAAAAAAATCACATTAGTATCCTGTTAACAACAGTGTGGAGAGCAGCTGCTTTCAAGACAGCAGCAACTGATTTATGACCCAAACAAGAGCTTTTTCATGAAACGACACAAGTACAGTCAATACATTTGAGCAAACCCGATACTGGTAAGGCTGACAGAGTCACCACAGTGCAACAGAGGCTGGGAAATATCAATACCTGTAGTTAATTTCATTAATCAATAAGTTACAGTTTGGAAAAGGTGATTCGCCTGTGGCACAACAGATAACATTTCTGCATGTTTTAAGTGTTTAAGCTTTCAAGGCGAGGGATTACCTCTTCTGTGGGGAGTCGATGCTGCCAAATGTCCGTCCACAGATGAGCTTTCCGCCGCCAACATCCCAGCCACTGACCCGGGGCCTCTTCAGTTCACGGTGTTCTGCAGTTAAACGATTTTGACACACCGACAAGAGCAGCGTTAACACCTAAAAGGCCCCCACTGGTGATCAAATATGAAGTTCTTCTTTACACGTCATGCGACCTTAATTTATTTCATAAAAGCATAACTAAGTCTTTCCGCATTTCCTGCGTTCTCACTCTGCTCACCCCGCCGCTTGCCTCGCGCTCCCCGAGTCGGAATTGGCGGGAGTCGGGCCCGTCCATCAATAACCTTCCCTGATTGGTCGAAATCAATTCTTGGCTCTTCCAGGGTGCATTGGATTTCTTCACCTGCGTTGCCCGATCACTCCAGAGTTCGCTCGAAAACTTTAAAC
This sequence comes from Poeciliopsis paucimaculata, assembly GCA_903067055.1. NCBI lineage: Eukaryota > Metazoa > Chordata > Actinopteri > Cyprinodontiformes > Poeciliidae > Poeciliopsis > Poeciliopsis paucimaculata. The sequence goes on from CAEGAD010077988.1 coordinate 18,646, forward strand.
TCTTGACATGTAGATGAAGAAACGCTCAACGTTTTTTGGGTTTCAAGATGTCTTATTAAGATAATAAGGGTTGATCTCTTAAAATTAATAGAGGTGAATCAGAAAATGTAAATTAAGTATACGCTATCCGCATCGTACTGAACGCTCCTTGCCAGCAACCAAAACATGTCACGTCATTTTTTTTTTTTTTTTTTTTTTTTTTTTACAGAAAGCGCGTTCCGGCTGATGTTTCGAGTTTTGTGATTGGCCACAGAGCTTGACTTTATCAACCCTAATCCGTTGCAGAAGAGGAACGGCAGTCATGTCCGCCATACTGTGTGTGGCACAATTTGCCTTAAAAGCTAACAAAAGTGTGAAAAATATGTAAGAACAAAAGAAGTAGAACAAGTGCAGTTAAGCGAAACCAATTTAGATTGAGGCTTTTATATGATAGTCTAAGCAATGATAATGTTTGAGAATTATTTTAACATCTGAAGATCAAAATGACCTAAATTAAACTTACTTTAATCTATTTTTGAAACTATACCAAATGCATTAGTTGCATTAATTAAATTAATTTTAATTGCAATAATTGAATCATTTTAATTCAGCTACATTTTCAAAACATTAAACAGAACATTAAAAAATTAAATGAAAATTAACTAAATACAGCAAAAGCTTAAAGATAATTCCCAGCATTATTTATTTGTTTGTGGTTTAATTTATGAATGTCTTGCTTAATGACAAAACGCTGTCATTAAGCACAATGACAGCCTGGTACTTCTTATCTTTCACATTATCACAACAGACCACTCAGGCAAGCGCATTTCAGATACTTTGAGAATGACTGTATGTTAGCAGAAAGGCTAGTCAATATGGCGGCGATTTGACCATGGTCAGCGTGTGTTCAGATAAAATACAATGCACAATTTTGATAGTCCGTTGAAGGTCATAATTTACTTCTAAGTACGTTAATATGTCAAAGTAAGATGAATAAAGATATGTGTGAAATTAATCTAATATACATATTATAATATCCTGATTATGAAACCCACAGTTTTGCTCAACTCAGTGAAAATTTTTTGATTAATGTTTGCAAAAGTTTTACAAGAGTTTCTTAAAATTCTTCCCAGTTGTTTATGAATTGGGTGGAGACGGCGGAACGTAATGACGCTGCAGTCACGCGTTTTCCGTTTACCGCCCGCGTGCCTTGTGGGAACTGTAGTTTTCTGTCCACCTCTCCTGAATAGGCCGCGTCAACAGAGAGAGTAGCGTTGAACTACAAAGTCACGGTGCAGCGCAGTCGCAAAGCATTTGATTGGGGTCGAAAAGCGCATCCCGACTGTTTTGAGGACCCCTGCATTTGTCGACGGAAACGTGAGGAGAAACATCCAAACCTGGTAAAAGTAGCATTTATTTAAATACGTTTTACACTCGCGTCATGGCCGGAGCAGTTTCACCTTTCTCCGCTGTCAAACAGTTGCTCAAATAAAGCAAATGTGTAATATAAACAGATAATTCTTCTTCTTCTTTGCTCATCGTGGTTGGACCCCTGTACCAACAGAGCGGGTTAGCTGCTTTTTCCTCCCTGCTATGCCTTGAACATTAGATCACTTTAAATGCGTTAGGTGAGGGCACAAGTTACTGCTTGGCTGTAAAATTAGTCACCAGTTCGACCAAAGTCGAAATGGGCAGAAAGGAGTTTCTCGTTGATTGTATAGACACGTTATTTTTATTATATAAAATGTACAGCTCCCTTTAAGACGTAAATATTTGTTCCTGAAATTACAGATATTGTTGAACAGCGTAGAATGCAAATCGAAAAAATGAATTATGAATATGTTTACTATTTCACACAATTATTAAATATATATGGGTATTTACATATGTTGTGTCTGTGTGTTCTTGTTATTTAGGAAGGAAGGGGCATTTCAACATGGCAGGTTTGTGTTTGTGTGTTAATTAAATTTTTCTTCCTATATGAATTTCCATTAATGGATTAACTTTTTCATTAACCCATTAATAGAAATTCACTCCCCCCCCCTCAAAAAAGGGAGTGAATTCCTATTCATGGATTAATGAAGACATTAATCCAGAAGTTAATGTTTTCCTAATCTTTGGATTCTCGAAAACAAAAATGCAACAGGACTGACTGTGAATCTGTGCTTCCTCTTTTAGAGCGGGTAAATAACTTTCCTCCGCTGCCGACGTTCTTAAGAATAAAGCCATGCTTTTACCAAAACATTGACGAAGAAATTCCTGCGCCGCACAAGCAGCTGGTGCGGAGAGTTTACACGCTTTGGATGAGTAAGTAGTTTACACACACATTTATCATAAAGAAAATATTCTTTTCCCTTAATCTCAAAATCACTCACTTCCTCTTTCCTCCAACCTTCCCACCCTTTTCCCCTTCTGGTCTTCAGTGTATTCAGCCACACTGTGCATAAATGTCATTTCATGCATTGCTTGGTGGGCTGGAGGGGGAAGTGCCGCAAACTTTGGTTTTTCTCTGCTCTGGCTTCTTCTCTTCAGCCCCTGCAGCTACACATGTTGGTTCAGACCGCTCTACAAAGCTTTCAGGTAAATGAAATAAATGAATTCGATCAAAACGTGTTGTTTTGTTGTTAAAAGCTGTGATGACATCAGGAGCCGGCGCACGCCTCAAACGTTTTCACACCTCTTGAACCTTTTCACGTCGCCACATTGCAACCACAAATCTCACTGTGGTTTTTATTGGGATTTTATCTAATGGTTGCATCTATTGTGCCATCAACCCTGAATGTTTTCTCGCTGTATAGATCATGGATTATATAATCTGACATCAACTAAAACTGAGGCAGCTTTAATTGTAATTGTACAAGTAAGAAAGTTTTTGACAATTTTTGAGAATAATATGCAATAAACTCAAAATGATGTATTAAAAACAGTTATCTGAGATTGTAACATGTTGAAAGCTTCTGAGATTACCAGTGTTTGCTAATTAGTTGACTCTAGAAAATAATTGGTTGGGTTTATTTTCATTTAAGGGTATCCCAGTCAAGTGAACTGCATAAAATACACATCACACTTTTCAGATTTTCATTTTTAGAACGGTTTCAGATGTGAGTTACACTTTGTTCAACTTTACTTGCAAATTTGTGTTGGTCTGACACAAAAAAAAATCCAGATTAAAATGGCTTGAAGTTTGCGTTTGTAATGTGACAAAATGTGAATAAAACATAAAAGGTATAAATAGTTTTTGCATAATCATTGCTGATTATTTTCAGATATTCGGTTGATATCAGCATTGATACAGTTGTTCAGCGATAATCTCTGTCAAAGGAGATTTTTCTCCTCCATGTAAAATTTGCAACCCGGCCTTTCTGGTCTTTCCACTGCTTATGTTGTTGACGGTATCATGTTTCATATCATCAGTTTTTGACTTAAAAAGTTAGAATCAAACAAAACGGAGCAGCTCTGAGTCTCTCCTGCATCATGACTTTGTGTTTCCTTTGCTGTTCGCAGGGCGGATAGTTCCTTCAACTTTATGGCCTTCTTCTTCATCTTTTTCCTTCAGTGTGTCTTGGCCCTTATCCAGGCTATTGGCATCTCTGGATGGGGAACATGGTGAGTCTGGACCAAACTTACTGTCAAGACTTTATGTCCACCAGTTTGTTTTTTATCAGAAATAGTCTCAAGGATATTTGCTATCTCGTCACTTTTCACTTTATTTCTATACCGTTGTCAGACATTTCACGTAAAACAAAAAGATATTTGGATTAAACTTGTTCAGACTCCATTGTCATTTGTGTTTCATCATGACATTACGTAGCTGTTCGCCAGGTTTGTTGTGCCATTATTGTCCTAATATTTAATGTGTAAACTTGGGAGGATTGACAAGGTGAGCAATTTAACGCTAACCTTAAGCGACGCTGATGTTTTAGAGAAACCTAAAAAGGTCAGTAAAGCTCCTGTATCTGCAGCAGTGAAGTAGAAAACCTCCTAGATAGATGTTAGATATCAGCTTCTGGGACATGATGATCTGTTGGTCTGAGCTCAATCGTCAAGATGCGCTTCGTCCTTCTGTGGTACAAATTAATGGAAGAAATTGTGAATCAGCTGACAGCTCAGTCGGCTGTGAAATAATGAAGCAATGAAACAAACAGAGCGCTTCCCTCCTCCTTCGTTATGCCCACGTTAGGTGTAAATGCACTGGAGGCTAATGTTGCTAATGCTAACGCAGGGCATTGCCAGCTGATAGTTCCTTCAAGCTGAAGCTGGGAGTTAGAGCAGAAAAAAGTCCAGAAACCATGGCAACCTTCTCTAGGTCTGTAGATTATCACTTAAGAAAGTTTTATGCAAAATTATCAGAAAGATAAATATTGTACAGGGCTGCTGCTGGACACATCTGCATGGAGCGGATCTTTGTTTACACTGTAAAAAAATATGTTTGTTATGCAGTAGATCCATGTTTGTTTTAAAATATAGCTTATTTTAGGGTAGAATGATCCTTTTATGTGTCCTTCAGTAGTGACTTTTTATTTGAATTATCGAAAAATTGATAGGCAAATGGAAGCACGCAAACATGAGCACTTATATTTAAGTGAAATAAAATGTCTGCCTGGCTGAAGCACACGTCCATAAATTAATATCAACTTGTATGCTAAGTGTTATGTTGTTTACTGTTTTGCTAAACTGCCAAAAGGAATACTTTCAAACTATATATATATATTGAAACAATGGCTGAATTGTCTTTTAATTATTGGTTTTTCCCAAACTAAAGAAGTTAAAATACTGTCATAGTAATTAACCCTATTTGTTTGCTCTTATCTACAAAGAACCTTGTGCCTCCACACATTCAGTACTTTTCTTAGACCAGATTTCTAGTATGATTACAACCTTTTTCGTAGTTCTCCACATATTTGTAGCCATGACCTAAAACCACCACTTATTGAGATTATTAATTGTTCTAATGACTCGGTATAGAAATACTGAAATCTGATGCTGTGTCATTCTGGGACTTTCTCTTTCACCTGTTAATCAGACTCTCCACCACAAGGCACATGAAAAATCTGGTGGTTTCGAGATTATAAATATTCAGAGTTGGTTTAGCTCGACAGTAACCAGGCCACATCGAGGTTCAGCTTGTAAGAGAGACGGATAACTTTACTCGAGGAGAAATAAAAGAAAACACCTAAAACAAAAATATTCTTACTTTTAAATCAACGTTTTAGCATTTACTAGATTAATTTAAAGAAAAACACATTAATGTGTGTGAAAGAACGATGCATGGATGGCTTTTTAACTGGGTGCTCTTCTGTTAGGGGTTGATTTACACCTTTACCACAAACTAGATGCATTAAGCTGAGGTACAGTTAGCTATTTATGCTAATTAGTTTAGCATTCCTTCCCTTCAGCGAGATTTCTCTCTAGAAAAACCACGTTGGAGCATCGGCCACAGACGGCTGCTGTAATTTAAACTTACTCTTGTCAGTTGCTTTAAGTAATCCCTTAAGCCAGCTTTTTTTTTTTATCTCTCCATAGTAAGACGCACACAGCAGATGAAGGCGTTAGGTTCTTGTAAACGTAAAAATTTAATCTGAATCGTATGCTTTTTGACTTTAAGGAAAAGTTGAAAGTGATGAATTGCTCTGTTGATGAACAAGTCATTGTGGATACTTCGCCTGTGTGTGTGCTTGAGGGATTTATTGTTGTATTGAAGAAATCTGTGATGTGATGAAATTTCTCCAGCCTTGGTAAAAGAGTAAAGAAGGTGGTTTCTCAGCAAACTAAGCACTTCTTTTTTTGCATATCCTGTTTTTTTTTTTTCTGCAGATCTGCTTCATTTTTTTTCTTGAAAAATTACTTTTTCCATTTTTCTTTTTGCCTAATAAACATACAAAACAAAGCAAGTTTTGGCAGTCTAAACATATTAAGAGAATTGCACACATGCTTGCTGTGCCTGTACTGTTCACTCGTGGTTTTAATAATGATTTATTCGATTATCAAGTGTGTCACCGCATCTCAGTTCTCACTGCTTAATAATGTTTGTATTAAATCCACTTTGCTGTGTGCGCACTGTCTGATACACTAACTCATGCTACTCCCATCTCATCCTCACCGACACAAAGCGGCTGGATTGCCACAGTGATGTTTTTCAGCCAAAATACGGGCTCCGCTATAGTGATGCTTATCACAACTCTGCTCTTCACTGTGGTGGCCGCACTAATGGCCCTGGTTCTCATTAAGGTGAGTCAACAACAAGCTCAAAACCATTTTACCCTTCAGCGTAGTTCTTGAGTTTATCGACAGAAGTCAAAAATACGGGCGAATCTCATTCAATTAGAAAATCATTGAAAAGTTGATGTATTTTTGTAATTTTGCAAAAATGTGTTTTGCTTCCTTTACATATTTATTCTGTTTTGGATTTTTTGGGGTGGGGTTTCAGATCATCAATCAGATTCTAGTATTTGATAAAGATGAGCTGAGAACATGAAGACTGGTCCAAAAGACCCAAGCATCACCTCATAGATTAAAGTATTTTTTATTTTCTAAATCAATTCTCGCTGTCGTCATCAAAATGACCAGAAATACATCTCTGAAACAAATCACTTTTGGTTTGTATTACTACAGTACATTAACTTTTCAGCGTTACTCTAATTAATTGAGACGTCCCTGTTCGCCAAAGTCCTAATTTTTCTCCTGTTTCCATGTCCCAGGTGCACAGACTGTACCGCGGCGGCGGAGGCAGCATGCAGCGCGCTCAGGAGGAGTGGAGCACCGGGTTGTGGAAGAGCGCCCCGGTGAGGGAAGCGGCGTTCGACGCCGTCGCTCAGACGGCCCAGGGCCCGACTTTGCCCGAGTACCCCACCGCGGTGCCCAGTTACCCTGACAACAGCCACTGGTGATGGCTGAGGTTCGCCACTAGGGGGTGACAGATGATTGGTCATTTTCACAATGCTGACAAGAGCACTTCAAAACACAACAGCATGTCACTCTCAAAGTACAGATTAGACAGTTATCTTAAATATAAGTAAAGTAATAGCTATGAAAGTCTATTATTTATATTTTTTTTGGAAGTTATTTTTTTTTTTTCCATCAACCTGAAACTGTTTGGATGGTTGCCTTCAAAATGTGCCATTCTGTTTCTACTTTGTTTACAAAAAGTTAATAAGAAAAAAAACAAATATAGTCTTAGATTTAAATTAAAGATTTGCTTTTGAAGGCTTAATGGATTGCAGACATGCAGAAACAAAATGAGTGATCACTTTAAAGCTAAGTGAAGAAAGTGTGCCTTATAGATCTGTGTAGTGTTAGGATTTTTACGAAGCCGCATGCTACATAACGTAGTATGGGTGAAAGTGGGGGTTTTTGTTTTTTTCCATAATTTTATAAGTTTGGTTTGTTAGTGATGTTTCCATGCTGGGCTTACTGTTGCAGATTTTGCATGTTTAAAAGTCTCCTGCTTGACTTGCGCCCGCCTTAACAAAAGCTGCATTTTGTTTTTTTGTTTAACTAATCTTATGCTTCAGTGAAGCAGCTTTTCTGTTTGTTTCTTACTGAACACTGATATGCCAAAAACACTTAACTCCTCCTCTTTTACTAATTGAAAAGTCACACTCTAAGCAGCTGAGTATGTTTGTTTGCTTTCAATGGATGAAACTATCTTATCTCCTGCTGCCATCATTGTCATTTCTTTCACTTCTCACCAGATACAGATTTTGTGTTTAATCACAACAGGCTTGCATGTAGCCACTAAAACATTAATTTGAAATGAGCTCATATCTTGATACCAATATCCAGACTGATTGAAAAGTGCATGGATCAATGGATTAACTGCAGGCTAATTTTGAGTTGGACTCGACTTTTGTCTTTCCAACGCGATCTGCTTTTTATGTATGGAATTAAAATCTAATCTTGCGCCTGTCAAATCCTGCCTGAAGTCCACATCTCAACTAAGAGGTAAAAACGGTGCCTCCATTGTAGACTTGACATTTTATTTACTTTTTCTTGTTACTAAAGTGTCCTTTGAGGACAACTGCCAAGTATGACGTCTTAAATCTTCTGTATTAGGTTTCAGAAAGTAAAGCGGACGTGTGAAAGTATTCTATACGTGTCGCAAAATTTCAATAAATGACTTTATTCACGCAGTGTTTCTGGCTTATTCCACCACATTGGACTGTTAAACTGCAATTTGTATCACAGTTTGTTTTCAACCACATTTTTCTTCCACGAAGCATTGCCACAGCAGAAGAATGCACCACTTTTGTCACATTGTGTCATATATTTTGTTTTCGGTACTTTGCCAAACCCAAATGTCAAGAGTATTCTGTTGGGATTCAAATCAAAGCATTATTTTGAAGCAGCAGAAAATTGACACTTGGTTTTCTGGTCTATGAGAGTCAATGATAGACCAGAGTTACTAAGGAATAGGCATTAATTAGTTAATGCATGTTTATGTTTTGAATGGGTCTAGTCAAAGTCCAAATGTATATGCACTACAGAATTTGTGGCAAAATTTATAAACTGTTGTCCGTGGACGATTTCCAGTCAATCTGAATTCGTTTTTGAGCTATTATGCAAACAAGAGTGAGTAAATATTTATAGATATGTAAGGCTGGCAGTGACTTACAGCTGTAGTTGCAACACAATGTTGACTTAAGGCAGATTTAATTATTTTTATTTTTTTCAAAATCATACCCAATTTTTTGATTTGTGATTATGTACTACTTGTGATGGTGTGCCATAAATACTAAATAAGATACTATGACTTTTGAATTTGTAACATGAGAAAAGAATTTTAAGAGTGTGCCAAAATGTTCCATTCTTGCATTTTTAACTTTAGAAAGACCTGGCATCTGGATGCCTTAGTGATTCTGAAACTCGGAACAAATCCAGGATTCATGGACTGTGAACATTACTGATAAATCAGTATGAGCCAGTCTTTCTAAGCCTTGTGGCATCAGCTGTAATTGGCTGACGGAGTATTGAACTAATGCATGTATTCAACAACAGCAATCTATTTATTTATTTATTTATTTTTTTAATTGCCCAGAAGCAATTTTGATCCCTAATGATGTACATGACAACTTCTTTATACCACGCTGGTAAATATTTAATGAGACTCTCGATGCATCGCTTTTATATCAACACTTGCATGAGATGAAACAAGCTAGATTCAAGTGTAGGTGTGTGGCAAAAAAAAAAGATTTTTGTCATTGTATAACCTGACAGTGAGATTTATGTTCTTCTGTTCTCAAGTCTTCGTGAATCACAATCTCCCCAATAAGAGAAATCTCAAAGGTCTCAACTGTGTAAGAAAAAAGGAAATCAAACTTTTTTTTTATTACTGTATTCATTTTTACAAGGCAGTGTTTCCAGGTCAAAACCCCCATTACATATATATATATATATATGCTGAACCGCACAATTGATATGCCACCAGAAATTTACACCTACACCTCCACATTCCTGCAACAGCGTTGTCGTTTTCAGATTAACACAAATGTACAATTTGAAGTAAAGCTGTGTGAACCCCACCGAAAGGAACAAGGAACTGCCTTCCTACTGGAGGAGGATGTAATTACCGAAACAAAATGGTGATTTTTGTTAAGAAGTAGTTAATTACATATGGCTTTTTTACTGAATGAGTGATGAAATAGTAGAGGCAGGAAGATTTAACCAAAGAGCAATGGAAAAAGTTACCCCTGTTGATTTCATACAGCAGGATCCATGAAATGAATTGGGCTTGGAGATCGGTCACCAAGATGCTACATGTTCATTTCAAAGATTAGAGAGGATAAAAATAGAAAATGGGAATTTCCTCCAATAAATAGTCAAAAAAATAATAATAAGCTTGACTGTACAGAAATATTACACAGATCGTATTCACAGATTGGGATTGTACAAAAATATGACTGTAAAAAACATTTCTGGAGTGGGTATTTATCAAGATAAATGTCTTTTTAGTGAACATCAGCTGCCTGAAAAGACATTGGAAATCACCCAGGACAGAAACAGGAACCCATTTACCACCTAAAGGCGTATCTCAATAAACTGGAAGATCTTTGGCAAGTTAATCTATTTCAGTAGTTCGGTTCAGAAAGGGAAACTATGCATGTATAATTATCTATCTTGTAATTTAGGGATAATAAAACATTTATAATAGTAATAACCAATGAAAAAAATATTTTAAGATCATGCTATGGCCTCTACAATCACGGGAAATGCTGCTGATTTGACATTTGTTCAGGAGTCAGTCATTGATTGAAGGTAAGCTACTAAAGGCCAGTGTTCAGAGAACTGATTTCAAGCATATTAATGGAAAATTGAGTGGAAGGGAAAAGTGTGGTTGTGCAAAGCCATTATATTATTAGTTCCTGTCTCATGCCCAATGATCATTGGAGACAGGGGCCCAGTACCCCAACCATTAGACAATGATGGATAATAAATAATAAAAACGTTATTTTTATTATATCATCAAACACTACTCTGTGTCGGATGAATCGACACAGTACATGGCTTTGAACTGAATTACTGAAATAAATGAGCTTCTTGTTTGAATTTCAATTTATTGAGACGTACCTGAACAACATATTGCAAGTTCATTATTATTGCACCGATGCAGAACTAGGACTGAAGCGCGAGCCTCAGCAGAGTCAAATCTCCGACTCGTCATGGATGTATCCCAGACCGTTCAGATTTGAAATGTTGGCCAGAGGTGGGAAGTGGTACTCCCCGTTTTTTTTGAAGTCCACAGTGGTGTGATTATTGTTGGCGGTGCACGGTCTGGCCTCCGCCCCCAGGAGCTTAATCTCAGAGTTTCTGTTCTGATTGTCCGTGTAGTCCGACGACGACGGCCGCTTCCTCTCGCCGCCCTTGGAGCTCTGCGCCAACCCGAAACACGTCCAGTGCCCTCGCTTCCAGAACCACAATATGACAGCGACGAGAGAGAGGCAGAGCAGCGACAGCAGAGCCACGGCCACCTCCAGGCGACTCATTCTCCCAGAGTCGCTTTGATTCTCAGGCGTCAGCGGGTCCTCGCTCTCCAGGTCCGGCTGTGACCCAGTTGCAGCCGTTTTCAGAGTTTGAATGAAGTATTTTGTGGTTGCTGTGCTGGGAGTGGGGCTGACTGGCTCAGAGGAGATTTGTAAATGATAAACGGCCACAGTCCTGTTGTACATCCTGCTGTTGATCTGCTCTACCGAGTCACAGAAATACGAGCCTGCGTCCGATGCTGTCGTGTTCAGGATGAGGAGGCCGTCGCTGTAGATGTAGTATTTCTGTGTAGGTAAAACCTGGAGGTCAGAGAACCTCCAGTGGACCTCCGCTAGGTTGGAGTGACGCTGGCAAGGCAGCTGGATGTTGTTCCCTGGAATTAGAGCAACGTCCACAGCTGGCACCGGATCTGTAAACGTCACACACGAAAGCAGAAGGTTAACCCAGCCCCTCAAACACTCATAAAACCGGCAGGAGTCATGATAAATTTACCTGGTGGAGGACACTGTGACACGTTGCCCTCCTTCAGACTCTGGACTGCAGCTTCGGGGGACGCAGACAGACCGGAGACAGAGGCGCACCGCTCAGCGGACGAGGCCCAGGCACAGTAAGGATCCCTGGACAGGATGCAGTCCTCGCAAGACTGGTACCGGCTGCAGTTACTGACCGGCATCTGGACGACACCAGATTCAGAACCAGCGTAGAGTTGACCCTTTGGAAACAAACATATTATATTAAATATTTAGCCACTTTTCTCATCATTTAGGCCACAATAACAAATTTTGCTGGACAGTAAATTGTGCCAGATATTATTGCGATGACCAATAATATTGTTGTTTTGAGATCGTTTTCAGGTAATATATTGACAATGGAATAATAATGCAAGACTAATAAACTTTAATTTTATAAAGAACACTCAACCCTGGAACGGGAAGGTATTTTAAATGTTCAACAACAACCAAAGCAAAACCATAAATACAACAGAAACAAAAACCACACACACACACATAAAATTAACTTTAAAGCTTCTGTAAACAAAATTACTCTTCAAAAAACATTAATGATCAGAATAGAAATGATCAAACTCATTTTAGTTCATCATGCGATTAATTGCTTATTGCGACAGGTTTACATGCGGTGTTGTTACCTTGCTTGATGAGAGGCGTAAGACCTTGACGGCCTCGGGGTTTTCGTACACCTGAATCTGCTCGATGATGAACATCTCTCCGTCAAAGTTGACGGCCTTCTGAATGTAGCCGTTTTCTGTCATGGAGACAAAACGGGAGCGTTTAACATGTTTCACATATTTGTAAAGTGGATATTAAAGTATACGTGTTTTGCCACAGCTTCTCAGCTGGACTGGACTTTGACAGGGCCATTCTGACATGTGAAAACGTGTTGATCAAAGCTACTTCATTTTATTTCTGGCTGCATGTTTAGGGTCGTTGTTTTCCCGGTCTAACGTTTTCTGCAGTTGTCTTTCAGAACTGCCCAACACTTCGCTTCATCCATCGTCCCATCAACAAAGTCTTTATCTTTTCACCATAGAACAACATGTTTGTAGTGTTTCCTGCATGAAATCTTATAAATTTGAAAAAGACCTTATAATTTGAAAAAAGAGGTTGAAAGACCTCTTTTAACTACAACTTTATTCTTGCTGTTCTTCCATAAAAGCCAGATTTATCAATCGTTTCTGTCACCAGAGTTGTGGATCTCTGCTCTCTACAGCTCCTCCAGAGTTACCACATTATGCCTTTTAAATCTGTGTATTTTTTTGAAGCACCACCCTACGCTGGTATAGAACATAAATACTTCCATGTTAATGGTTGTAGAAAAAGACAAGATATGATGGAAGGCTGAATTGTTTTACCAGTTCCGATAAACATGACATTGTAAGTGTCCCCGTCCAGAGCCAGCACGCTGTCCACCACGATTCTGGTCAGTAAGGGTCCCCTCTTGAGCAGCAGCGGGCCCCCAGTAAGCGGACGAACAGCCTCGTCCATCAAGGGCCGGTCTCTGATGAACTGGAGGGTTTTATCCGGTAAGTCCAGGGAGCGATTCATCCCCTTTTGACGATCCACATTGTTGATGCACTGAAAATAGCAGCAAATGAAAAACGTTTCTTTTCCCCCAAACTTGATTTGTGTGAGTTTATCAAGTTCAGACAGCAGAAAGCTCCGTTAACCTACCGCTCCTGGTCTGGGCTCCGGCACCTCCCCCGTGTACATCACCCATTTCACATGGGACGTCTCCACGGCAACAGATGTCTTAAACTTTCCCTCATTGAAAATTTCTCGAATCGAAGCAACGGTGAAGGCACACACCGCAGAGATCTGAGACAAGCTCCTGAAACACACGGCGGAGAATTATGCAAAGTAAACAGGAGCAAATTAATGACAACAGAAGTGTTTTCTTTTGTCTCCCGTTCCCTCGACACACACTCCATAATTTATAGATTTTTATTCAGCTCCATGCTTTTGATTCTTCCTCCAGTCTGACAGATCAACAGCCTCCTGACATTAACTAAATTCAACACCCACACGCAGCCGTAAAAGCGCACGGCTCCGACAGCAAACACTCACGACTGAGGTGTGAAGACGGCGTAGAAGACGCTCTTCCTCCAGTCCTTGTGCCTGAGCAGGAAGACGTCCTGGACAATGGGAGGCAAGCTGGGTTCAGGGAAGGAACAATCCAGACGGGCTTTCAGGAACGAGGTCCATTTCCTCTGCAGCGTCCGCTGACCGCCCATATCTCCCTAAACCAAGACAACAACAAACTGCTCTCTTTAACCCCAAACCTGGTTCGGACGTCGCTTCCAACGCTCTTATGCAACGCTGCGTTGCCATGGTACCTTGCAGACGCGGGCCACTCTGGACACCGGGACTTTTCTGTAGAAGTCGTACTCCATGGCATTCTCGCTGAAGAACAAGTAGACCTTGTCGTCGTCCCCATCGGGACTGTCGAAGCTCTCCTCCAAGAAGTCCATGTAGACAAAGTTGGGCTCTAGTATCAAACGATGACAAATAAAAACCCAGCAGCATGAATAAAAACACCTAAATGCATATTTTAAAGTTGTTTTATTGGTTTATTTATCGATTATTATTATTATTATTATTATTATTATTATTTAGTGACTTAATAACTCACCACTGAGCCAGGAGCTCTTAAACTCAGTGCGAAGAGCCAAATTTGAGCTGCGCAGAAACACAGGCTCAGAGCCCAGAAAGTTGATAGATGTAGCAGAGTACAGCTCAGTTCCTGTTGGACAGGAACAATAGAGGAGTAAGCATTCCTGGAAACCCTTCGCTCTCATCAAAATAAAACAATAAAGCATTAATATACCCGCTAATGAACTGGGCGAACTTTGCATGTTGACATGTTAGCATGCACTGTATGCAGAGCGAGGAGGCTCACGAGGAGCACGGATGCTGTGCGAAACGTTTCACATCTGTGTTGACACTCACCGACCATGAGGGAGGAGTATCTCTGAAAGGGATCAAAAGGACACTTCCCCTTTCCCTCCTCCTGCTTTCCCTTCAGGGTCAGCTGGCCGTTTGCAAACGTCTGTCGGAAACGAAGAGGAACAAAGATGGAAAACGTTTTATTCAGAACTGTGGTTAAAATAAGAGCTCTCTGGTTGCATAACGGAGTATGCAACCAGAGATACATTTAGCCACAATTATTGGCACCCTGGTAAGGATTTAAAAAAAAACAAAAAAAACTCTCAAAATAAAAATAAATCCATTTTATCTGTTGTTGCAGCAGAATAATCTCACTCTGAAGAAAAGGGGGAAAAAAACAACTATTTAATTTGAGTACATTTATTCAGTGGGGAAATTTAATCACAAGACATAATTGCCTTATACCAGCTCAGCAGTGGCACAATTATTGGGAACCTGTAGAAATCCCTTTGAAATAAAATGTAATTGCATTTTTTTTTTTTTTTGTTTCATTTATACTTTACTTTCTTAAGTTAATCAGAGTTTCTTTGAACTTCTATTTAGCATTTCATTACTCCTCGTGTCCCCGGGGCATAAATGTGACGTGACTCAAAAGGTCTACTTCTACTTTCATATTTATTTTGTCACAACACAGGGAGGAGGAGAAATCTCCAAAGCTCATCCCTGGAGAACTGCACCATTGGACTAGACATTTAAGATGGACACCAAGGGAAAAAAACCTCTTCTAATCATAAATGTACTTAAACTGTGTAGGAGTTTGCACAACCATGCTTGGACTTTTAGCTGTAAATATAAAAGTCCTAGGTTAGATGGGACTAAGACTGGCATTTTTAGGAAACAAACACTCCAGGTCTCAACCTCATGTCATTCGTGCGGTAGACAAACTGTGATGCTGCGGGCCTTCTCTGAGACCATGCTATGCACAAGCTCTTTAAAATGTCAGATTGTTTTAAAGTGTATGTAAAAATCTGGTGGGCTGTGCAAGGAAGCACAAAATGGGTAATCACTGGGTCTTTCACCGTGACATTGGTCCAACAGACAGAGCCAAAACACAAAGAAAATGTAAACAACAAGGCTCCTTGTATCCGAGTCTAAACTTTACAGAAAGCCTGAGGGGTGAGTTAGAGAAAAGAGAGCATTATGGACAAAGATCACTCTCTCTGAATGCTCAAATGTTTGAAAATGTTATAGGACTAAAAAGGTTGGAAATAATGTCCCCACTTTCCAAGTTTGTCAATAAAAGATTAATTTACTTTTATGTTTTTTGAAGTGTATCTTTACCAGGGGCACCAATAAATGTGGTCAGCAATGTACAATACAGAAAACATTTTAGCCAGTAATGTTGCGTATGCGTGCATATATGCACTTACACGCGTATATATTAGGCGTGTAATATGTACACCGAACACCTTTAGGTCACAATGAATAAAGAATTTTCCCCTAAAGCTTGTTACTGTTAGCTGCATCTTCAGGCTAATGGCCCTGAATCTCTCTAAAATGTTAGCAGTCACTGAGTTTTATCACTGATTTCCCTTTTCTTCCCATTTCAACCCAAGAAAATGTGAAGAAATTAATCATTACAGGGGATATGTATTGTCTTAAATAGTAGTTTTAAAATGTTTTATTAATCCAACATCACTTTAAATATGTAACTTTGTGTTTTTCGAGCATGTTCTTATATTCACATATCGTCTGCCTCTCATCTTCTCCCTTGTCCTTTAACTCTATTATAAAGGAGGTTTATATTCTCTAAAGTAGCTTAACTTCAGAGTCAAACAGAATAAATTATTTTTAAATCAAAGCACAAAACATTTGATATTGATCTGCTTTTTTTTTTTTATGATTCCTGTGTGTCAGGCTGTATCTACTTTTAAAAACAAAGTTGTTCAGTTCAGGCAGCATCCCCGTGTGCAGCTAAGATCCCTGAAATGCGAATGTGCTGCCAAAATGCATTAAACAGGACATAAATCAAAATAATGGGCCGAACAAAGAAACGTGTTGTTTCCTTCCCATTTCGCATCGGAAAGAGGAAGAGCTTCCTGGTAACAAACATGTTGGTGTGAAACGAGGCTTCGGCATAATAGCCTCTTTGTCCGTTGATTCTTACGATTCAGCCCCCCAAAAACAGAAACCGTGTCTGACAACAGTTAGCCAGGATGAAAACATGATCATGCTGACAAGTGTTTCTACATCTGTCAAATCCCTGATCAATTCCTTTCTTAGTTTCACTCAAATGCTGCTAAAATTAGAGTGTGTGAGTGACTGCAGTCGTACTGTGGCACTGGCTCTTATCTCATTAAAATAAGCATGAGCACTGTAGTCATTTATAGGCAGCCCTACTTACATAACATTGCTGCTGTTAATATTTACTGTCTCCGATTTGACTGGCATTTGCCAACAACTTCAGTGTTCATCTTTTCAAAGCAATTCCTTCAAAGTTTGTTAAAAGAGAAAAAGCTGGGCATTTTTCAGAGACGTTTTTAGCACCTTTTTCATTTATCAGGCACATTTATTAAAGTTCATTTGCCATATATAATTCCAGGGAATGCAAATTGAAGTTGTAACTTGGCAAAATGTGAAACATCCAAAATCTCTAGATAAATACTTGTGCAAAGAACAGTGCACTCACAGAATGAACTAAGGGACTCACCACAGGAAGTCAGAAACAATAGAAATGTGGACTAATAAAGGCAGGACATGAAATTTATTGCTTCAGGGCCAGTTTTGCAAGAAAAAAAATATTTTAAAGCATTTTTTTCTCTTCAAAACTTTATGCAACATGAACCATTCTCTATGTGGGGCAGATATATTTAAATGATTAACACCAAAGATCTCAAAAGAAGGGCCTATTTTTACACTCCTATAGATCTAATGGGTTCAGTAAAGCACACTTACCATGTAATCGCACACTGGAGAAAAGGCATTTGTGCCACAAACGTAGAGTGTGGTGTCGTTCACTCTGTGCAGCGTTCGTATGTAGTTGCGGCATTCCACCTGCAACAAAACCCATCAGAGGGAACGCCAAGGTCGGCGTTCGTTAGCTCAGCCCTCAACTCACAAACATGCCAAACATGTACAGTTTGCAACGCATGCTGCTCAGAGCTGAGCTGCTGACGGGCAAAAGGTCAAGGATGCGAATGTGAATGGATTCCCCCTGCGTCTTTATTTGGACGTACAGCTCAAAGCTAAAAGCACAGGACTTCAAAGAAAGCTCTACATGCGGACTTGAAAAGGAAAAGAAAAAACTAAACTCTCATATAAATGATTAACAGAAAGTGCCCGAGGCAGCAGGCGGTTTTCAGGCAGCGGACGTCCTTTAGGTTGCATCCTCGCTCCAGAATTAGACATTAGACAGGCGCAGCACAAACCTCTGCGTGTTTTCCCTTGTATGTGCACTCCCTCTGCTTCTCCTCAGTGACTCGCCAATACACCTGCATCAACACAGAGGGGATCCTGTCAACGCATGCGGTGGTTGTCTTGCAGCCCTGCAGCAATTTTCTACTTAAAATCTTTTTTTTTTTGTCTTTAACAACAAGGGCCGTCATTGCGCATGTCCCACTTTCACTCAGAATGCTGATTGAACCACACTAGTGGCACGCTCGAATTTGCTGAAACTTTGTAAAACACTAAAAATACTAAGCAAAAGCCTGCAGTTTTGTTGACTTCAGTGGAGCTCAAAGTGATGCCAGTTAGCAAGTTTTGTCCCATCATCAAGCTTTCTTGCTATTCCTTCTTCTTTTTTTTTTTTTTTTTACATGCACAAGACCCCAAACAACAATACAAAATCTCTTAAAAAGCAAAAACATTAAATAAAACACATTCAGAACTTCATTTTATTCCATTTTCTTAAAAGTCTGGACTGTTTTTTCTTTTACATATACTGTAATTTTATTTCTTATGTAGTTTTATTTCCAGCTGTGGAGATAAAACTACATAAGAGGCTGAACAGGCTAAAATCAGGCTGATTTTACCTGTTCAGGCTAAATCAGCCTGAACAGGTAACTGGCTGATTTAGATCAACTGCAAAGCTAAAGCCGCTGAGAGACAGTTTGTGATCTTGTCTCGTGTTTCCAAAACATGCATTAGACAGGAATATCAGAGGATTAGGCGGAACATCAAATCCTGTCAGTTTTTTTGCAGCGATGTCTTGTTTATTCATTTTCTCATATTTAATGATTATTTCGCAATTCTGGGCTAAAAGTTTAATGTTCATTTAGCAGCTAATGAACTCTAGAAGAGGAGAACAGGGCGTCATCAGTCCAAGTTTACCTCACTGTTGAGGTAGTGACTCTTCATCCATGCAGACAGAGAGTCTGCATAGTGTATAATGAGACTGAGTAACATTAATACTAGATCAATGCTGCAACGTTTAAGTGGCAAATGCATAAATTACAGAGCTGGTGTTCAAATTGTGCTCTCTTTAGTTATCAGACGGATAGGAGGGTAATGTTAGGACATTTACCTGAATCAACACGAGACAAATACGCAACACCTGTGTAGGTGTCAGAGGTCATAAAACATTCAGGGACTAAGAGGAAACAAAACACAATAAAGACTAAATCTTATGACAACAGCATAATGTATTTTTTTTATTAATTCAGTAACCTGAGTCGATGGGAAAGTCTTTAGGTCAATTCTCCCATTGTTTTCTTCCACACCACCATAGATTGGCCTACTTCTAAGGGGTCAAAGTCTCCAAAAAAAAAAAAAAAAAGGCTGCAAACTGCTTCAAGCAACCAGGCAAGTCCAGCCTTGAGTAGCTCACTAAATATTTGATCTTCTGGTCTAATCACTGCAGTAAAATGCCATAAAAATTCAACAAAGGACTAACTTTCTTGCTGAAGCATTTCACCAAGCAGTAAAAAGTAAAAAGAGCGAGATAGTGGGAAATGCAGTTAATATGTAAACTGCTCTGCAGACATTTTCTTTACTCCATAACTCTGCACAGGTCCTCACCGCGGCCTTTTGGTCTGAGATGTTGTTGATATCCAGAGCGTAGATGGCTTCTCTCGCCCCCAGCAGCACCACACCTAGGTCGTCTCTGATCAGCATAGTTGAGTAATTGAAGATCCCGTCCTCTCTGAACAAATTCAGGTGACCTGGGCAGAGAAAAAGTTTGCTTTGCTTTGCAATAAAAAATTTTTTTAAATGCTCTCACAGCAAAAAGCAAAATGCAAATCTGTTGAGAAACTAATAAACTTGTCACTTGCAGCAGAAAGGAGAAGAACATAAAGCAGCTAAAGCCTTCCATCGGGATCGTACATCATGCGTAAAATATTCAAATGCATGCAGCGAATCAAACTGCTCCAAGTTCCCGTGTTTAATGGAGAGCTGGTGACTTACTCTGGTAGTCGACAGTCTTCCGTGGGACACAGTACTGAGCGCTGAGCAGACTGAAATAATGCTGGAGCATCAACCCACAGACGATGCTCAGAGTTAAGAAAAGAGACATGGCTCAGGGTCCGGGGTCAGTCGACGCGCAGAGGAGCCGCACCGTCCAGCTCTGAAGCCCAAAAATCACAGGTAGCGCATGGTTGGAAAAACCCGAGTCTGGATGGATCCTGTCAGCAGCTGATTTAGATGTTTGACCAGGACTCGGGCCTGAATTGGTTCAGTTTGAAGTTGATGGGCATCTATGTCGGCGTTAGCCTCCAGCGCAGAGCTAATGAGCTGCTGGTGTCCTCTCTGGAAGGAGGAGCAGGAGCCATGCTGCCCGGCTAGTGCTGGGGGATGCTGGAGGACTTCATTCTCAGGATTCTGCCAAAGATACAAGAAGATCTATGAATAATCAAAGGGGGTGAGAGAAAGAGAAAGAAAGTTTCTCACCGAATTGTAAAAGAAATTCTTAGAAAGATTCCCTCAGAAAGTGAAAAAGGCAGCAGCTTTGCCTCCTACGCCTCATTTCTCTTCACTTTTTCTGCTGTGATGTGCTTGAATGTTGGTGGATAATCACAACGCAGGAAGAATAACCAGGGTGAAACAAGGAAGCTGATTTCCTATCCTGGACAAAGTTTGAACCCAAAACAAATAGATGTGCTGTGCCTCGCAAAAGTATTTGTACCCTTTAAACCACAAATCTGTCTGCCTTTTATTAGGACAGTATGTGATACAGCAACAGAAAGAAGAAAGAAAAATTCTACATAATTTTAAACATTATTTTTAACAAATAAAAATGTGCAAAGTGTGGCTGACTCAGTGCTTTGTAAAAGCACCCTTCTCTGCGTTACAGCAACAAGTCTCTTCAGATGCGTCTCCACCAACTGAGCACATTTAGAGATGAAATGTTTGCCAGTTCTTCTGTACAAAATAGCTCAAGCTCAGTCAAATTAGGACATGAACAAGAATTTTTTTTATTGAACAAACAGTGAAAAATAGTGAAAATAATCCCAGCATTATGGACAGTTTTAGGGGGTTTTAAACATCATTTATCTGAATTTATCGTGAGAACAATACATCAAAATCTTAAGAAATTTACCACTATAAACAATACAATAAATGCCCACTTGTAGTTGCTCTGTCACTCAAACTCTCAATAAAACATTGAAGTTTGTAGTTTTCTTCTGGCCAAAAGGAGAAAAGCTCAAGCTCTTTTTCCAAAGCACCACATGAGCAGATGAAAATCCAGTCTAACTTCAGGACTCTGAAAGGAGACAGAATAAACCCCAAAAGACAGAAAGAACTGATCAAAACTGGAGCAGAAAATGACAGCAGGCTCAGAAGACGAAAAAGCGCCGTAAGAAAAAGACGACGTACTGGAAGAACATGTCCTTCTCGCCGAATTTATCAGAACCTCGAACTGAACGAACTGAGACAAATGTAACTTTGTCATGAGCCTGGCTGCGCGTACAGCTGTAGCTAAAAGTCAGCCTCACAAAGGAAGCCCATGTCAAGTGAAAATCTGCAGAAACTCTGCCCTCCTACCCCACCACCAACACTCTCACAGCATCTTCCTGTCCCCCCCGCCTCCCTGATAAGAAACAGCTTCCTCTGGGCTCTGCGGGGTTCGAGCTGCAGAGAGAGGAGAGAAGCGGAGGGTTAGGTGGGTGGGTTAGGGGACGGAGGGGGGCTCAGCTTAGGTTGGGGCATGATGCATTCAGATCATGGCCACGCTCTGCATGAGCGTTACCGCTTCTTCCAAGAGTTTGAATCTGTTTTGACTAACTGTGCAGAGCGGCCTCATTCAAAATTCATCAAGGCCCTTTATCCCAGCACACATACCAACACACCCATACACACACATAAACAAAGCTGACTTGTTAGCAGATGTCGAGGTGGGGGGGGGGAAAACAAACTTGTGTGCTCAGAAACTGCAGGTTCACACGACTGCTGTGCAACTGTTGCTGATTTTTTTTGCTCCCAGGGGAAAACGTAGGGAGGATGCGACAGAGATGCTGCCTCTGAAACACGCCGCCGAGCCCTCGCCTGTTGACAGACGGCAAAAACGACAGATTTCAAGTTTCCTCGACAGACGACAGCCAAAGAGCGCACACGCTCGGCGCTCCCCACCCGACTGCCTCAGCTCTCGGTGTGTGTTTTGTGACTAACCACCAGCGCACTCCCGCCCTTGTTGTCGGTTGACACGATGGGACAAGCTGCCACATGTGCAGGACAGCTCATCTTGTCAGAGCGCCGACGTCCTGAAAGGCGGCCGAGTGCCACAGCTGAAGTGAATGACTGCGTGTTGCTATATATTTTTTTCTCTCTCACATGGTGCAGACAGGTAGGAATGGCTGCAATGACAGAGGAGCAGCCGTCCTCTGTTCTCCTCTCCTCTGTTTATCCTCACACTCGCATGTCAGCCGTGAGCAGCTGAAACTAAAACAGCCTCTCTGCGTTTCTCGAGAGTTCAAGTTTTACACCAACGCCATAAAAAATTTAAGAAAAACTGTACATGCTCTCCCACTTTTTTTCTCTCTCTTTTGTTCAGAAAATCTGACAAGTGTGGCATGCATTTACATCTAAGGTGACAATTTGCAGATCCTCTGTTTGCTGTAATTACAGCTGCAAATCCATTGGGGTGTGTCGCTAACAGCTTTCGCACATCCAGAGACTAAAATCGTTCCCTCCATATCCACTCAGACTGGATGGTGAGCGTCTGTATCAGCAGTTCTCAATTGAGGCCTATACTTTGACTGGACCATGATAACTCAAAAATATACTTTGAGCTAAACCGTCACTGTAGCTCCGGTGTTCTGTTTAACATCATTGCTGATGTTGAAAGGTGAACCTCGGTAGCAGTTTCTGCTCCATCCTTCTTCTCAAAACCTCTGACTAGATACTTTTCTAGTTGTTCCATACTTTTTACGGTTTTCGACCATGGGTGCTTAACGAGATGTTCAGAGCATGGGAGTATTTATGACGCGATTCAAATTTAGATTTTGCTAATAAAAAGTGCAATAATGTGTTGCTCTTGATTTTTATTAGGGGCGTCAGAGTAGAGGTGGCTGAATACAAAAAACTTTAGTCAAATTCCTCAATTGAAGCCAATGAATTTATTTTGTTTCTGATTCCTGTTCACGTTCAAGCGCTCCCTCTGTGTTGGTTTGTCCCATAAAATCCCAGTAAAATGCGGTGGGTGTGAATACTTTTGCACAGCACAGCACACTTCGTGTGACACCTGCCTCAGGAACTCTAGTTCTTGGACTTTTCAAAGGGACGCTTTTGTTTGGGAACATCTCATCGACGAGTCACTCTGACACTTCAGGCTGAATTCAAGCAGCCACAGTTTTAAGTGCTGGCATCAGATTTCGGTCAGACGCCGAGTCAGACCTCGTCAGGTCAGGTGAGGCGTCACAGTGAGCTCAGCGCAGTTTTGTTTGTTTCTGACTCACATTTGGTTCCCATAGACTGTCATTGTTTTAGGCCGCAGGTTTAACTTCCTGTCAACCTCCACTAACATTTTCCACAAAGCGACACCAGAGCGTTTGGAGTTTTATTTTACCGCTTTGTCATTCTTAGCGTATTATATGGCAAACTATGAATGAGCCATAACTTTGAAACCACATGTGACCGGGGATGAAATCTTAGCTTTTATGAAGTGTCACATGTCTTTCTCTTTAGATCTTCATCCTGCTAAAGGAAACATGATCGCCTCTTACTGCTGAATACTTAATTACCTCCACCAGCTACAGTTGTGACTTGGCATTTGGCTCACTTAACAGAGCATACTACTGATATGATAGAACTTTATTTTCTGAGAATTGAACAGAAAAAGGTTGACAGAGTTGGCAGCAGCTGTAATTTTCCAGAGAACTGAGCTTTGCTAGATTACCAGCAATACTTTCCCACAATGGAAACCAGATACTATTCACGAGAAAATGACTTTTGTTCACCTTTTGTTAACAGTCAGCCAACGTCAAGAAAGCCTTGATGCAACAGAACAATTCAAAAACAGCACATTTAGGTTCGCTGCTGAGTATAACAGAAATATAATTTCAGGACTTTCTAAACACATGGAGCCTTGTAGTAAATAAAAAAATCCTTCACAGCACTAATTTCTGTTCTGAGTGGCAACAAAGTTTCTGCCCCAGATCTTTGACATTTTCTGTGGACAGATTCTGATCCCACATTTGCTTGATGTATTTCTTTTAAGTGCTTTATTTAACTTCCTTTTCCTCTTTTTTTCCCCTGCTAATTAATCAGGAAGAGCCCACCCAGGAAGTCAAACATTGTGAAACAAGCTTATGCAATGTCTTTATCAGACAAAACTGCTAAAACTGTTCAGAAAAGTTAATTAATAAAAATATTTTTTTTAATGTATAAATCCAGCTATTCGTAAATAAAGACCTGCAGATTTGAGCAAATCTTATAACTGGTTATTTGTTCAGTGGTGGAAAAGAAACAGTTAAGAAATATCACTTTTAGTTGTCAGCCAGAGTCTGACATATTTTGAACCAATATATCACAGGTCCTCCACTTGTCTTAGTATTGGAAGTGATGTGGTTTACTTCACTCTTAGTTTTTATATCCCAGACACACCAAATTTTTAAGAGTCATGTTACGCTTCTACAATAAAAGATGAATATATTTTTAGGCTTTAGCGAATCTTTAAAAAGAGTAAAAATAAATAAAATAAATAAATACGACAGATGCTGTACTGTAATGATTTATTTTTGCTTCCTGTTTTGTTTTGGGGGTTTTTTCTCCAATTTTAATCATGTTTTCTTTCTTTGGAACCGCAGAGAGCAAAGCAACAATAATCCAAAGCAACAATAATCTGAGTTCAGAGGAAACGTTATGAAAGGCAGGTGTGAAAACCGATTCTTAGCTTCTGTTTGCCAGATCAATGCTGATTCCTGTGTAGCCAGTCAAACCTGCTGACAGGCCTGACAATAAACTCTCACTTTAAACTAAAACCTATTAACAAAGGTGGCGACTTTCCAAAAATGAGAACAATACAACAAAACAGAGAGTGACTAAAACCATTTCTCTGCCAGCATGCCAGCTCACCCAGCTGAACATCGAGACATGAACAACTGTGCTGCACATGAACTCGTGTCTGAGGAAGCCCTGCAGCCGTATCGCTCCACACTCCGACCACTTGAAGCATGATGATATTTATAGCCTCCGCTTTATCTACAGAAACCCTTGAGGTTCAAGCGCAGCGCTTTGGAAAACCGTCCCATACCACCTGAGCCGTCACACGTTTTGTCACATTGCAACCCTGGACTTCAGAGAGTTTTATATGAGTGGATAAATGTAGAGATGGAATTAAATAATACACTGCTTTTATTTTGTTAAGCAAGTAGAATTTTGAGAAGTGCGGTGTGCATTACTGCGATGCCCCTAAATAAGACAGAGTGCCACCAGCTCCCAAGAGATCGCTCTCATGGAGTAATTTTCAATCCAACATTCAAAAATAGAAAGAGCATGGCACAGCTGCAAACCTACCTACATCATGGCCGTCCACCTGACCCAGCGATTAGCAACATTCACCTTCTAAAAACATCTAGAGTGACACAAACTACCAAAAAAAAAAAAATTGTTTTATGGTTAAATAATTTTTTTTTTTTTTTTAAATCCACAATTTTATTTTGTCACATGCAATTTCAAAAGTGCAGACCTTTGACCTGAGCTGGCAGACTGGCCAAAGAGAAACTAAATCTGTGATTTATTTTTTTTTATTCCACTACAAAGCCTCATGTATAGCATCCATACTGTAGCTGTGAACACTGTGCCGACTGTGAAGCAAGGTGGTGGCAACGTCATGCTTTGTAGATTTTTTTTCTACAACAGGCACATGGGAGCTGATAAGATTGGAGATAAACACAGCACAATGTAGGGCTGCACAAAGACAGGTTCACCTCCCAGCAGGACAATGACGTTAGCATGTGTGGAATTCATTAGATCAAAGTATATTCATGCGTTAGAATGGCCCAGTCAAAGTCCAACGGAGAATCTGTAGCAAGATTTAAAGAACTCAGACTCTAACTTGCTACCCTATAAAACGGACTGAATAAACGTACACACCGGGCTTTTTTTTATTTCCATTTGCAAACTTTTGCAAATCCCCATGCGCCCTTTTCCTTCTTCTTCACAAAATTTCACCAATTCTTGTTGGTTTGCCTCACGAAACCCAAACAAAAGCCTGCAAAAACCTCAAAGGGTACAAATACTTTGGCAACCTGCTGCTTACAACAGAAAACTTCACCGCGCAGGCTTGAAACGTGTTCTGACACGCACGTTGTGTTGCCAACCAGGTGAGTCACAGCACGTCTAGATAAAAAAAAAAAATAAAAAAAACATGTATATACTGTGTTAACAGTCAAACAGCTGGAGTGAGTCACGCCAGCGTAGGCACAGGCTTTAGAGTACGATGTCTTCATACAGTGAACCTGCACCAGGCTGCGTCACAAGGGCGAGGCCGTGACCGATTTACATGATTAACTGTTCCACAGGTCGGACGCCACCCCTGGATCCCTTGCTTTTCTGTCCGTTTTCCTGCTCGTCCCCCGGGCCCCGTCCGCCTGGCTGCAAGCCCGACGTTGATGTCCGCTGGCAGGCCGGCGGCTGGCCCGCTGGCGTGTTGGCTCTGGTTCACTGTTCCATCACCAGGGGCCCAAACAGGAAGCCTGTTGTGGGAGGGAGTTCACCTCTGACACTCTTGTCACAGACGCCGCTGTGAAACACTCACTGGAAAACACAACCCAGTTCAAATCCGGGTCGTATTGTTGCAAGGCAAGCTCAGATTTTGTGAAATAATAATAATAGTAATAACAATGACAGCAGGTTGTCAGGTTTTATTTTGATATGCTGGCGAGCTGAAGGCAATCCTTTAAAAACACGCTGTGTGCACAGTCCTTCCCGGCCTGCTGCGGCACGTATCATTAGCTCTAAGCCACCAGACAACTAACAGTCATTACTGCATTAAGACAATAAGGTCTTGTAGAAACGCAACCGGTTGAATAAGATCTTCCTCTTATTTTGACAAATCGCTCATCATTGATCAGACAAGCCTGCCCAAGTGTAAAAGTCCTTTGGAAAAAGAAAACAAAACACACACACACACACACCACACGCATACATACGCACGCGCACACACCCCAACATGTCACAGCAGGAGCGTAATCCCGCAGGGCAAACTTGTGACAGACGAGAAGAACCAGAAAACAAAATCTGGGGGTTGTGACATTTTAAAATTTTCGATCGGGAGGAGCAATGATTTATTTCAGGACTGAGAAGGGAGCCATGGAAAAAGAAAATATCACAAATCAGCCTGCTGGGTCTGCGTGTGACGACAACGTCCAGGAAAAGGTTTTCATCAGTGCACATCAACAATTATTTGAATTGCTGATAAAACTGTTACAATCAAATAGGTAAGATGCATCAATCAGAGGGACGACGAACATAAGAGGAAAAATGTGCTGCAGGTAATTCCATGGAGATTGCAGTTTTGAATCCAACCACATCCTAAGCATACATTGCTAATGCTTATTTCATGTTCATTTTTTTTTTTTTTTTTTTTTTTTAAATGACTTGACCAACAACTTAAGTTACAAAACCAAACATGGTAGTAGTTCTTTGTTCTGGAGCACCTGATGAAAATTTTAAGACTTTTCAGTATTTCACTTGTTCATCATTGATTCCTGGAAGATTTAAGGATGCTTTCTCCAAGTAGAACATCATCTACATAGAACTGAATCATTTAAATGCTTTTATTGCATGAAATATTACCCTAATTTTTTCTCTTTTTTTACTTTTTAGATGCAAACAATGGAAAGCAATAACTTTCTTTAAGCCAGCTGACTGGCAGTGCGCACCAAAAGGTCAGGGAGGGTCAGAAGTGGATTACCGCTGGTGAAAACTCAAAATGGCTCTGGCACTTTTTCTGCCGTCTCATCTCTAACAAAGTTGAGCAGTTTTGAAACCAGGACTGATAAAGACGTCGGTAAACACTGACGAC
This sequence comes from Poeciliopsis paucimaculata, assembly GCA_903067055.1. Classification (NCBI taxonomy): domain Eukaryota; kingdom Metazoa; phylum Chordata; class Actinopteri; order Cyprinodontiformes; family Poeciliidae; genus Poeciliopsis; species Poeciliopsis paucimaculata. The sequence continues at coordinate 46,465 of CAEGAD010077988.1, forward strand.
CGGCCACGTTACAAACAGAACAACACGAATAAGTTTAGTTTATACCGATTTTCCCTCCACAGAGACGGTAATGTGACCGTCGTACTAATCATGACTAAATACCCGGCTATCGATCTTTAGCTGGGTCTACTGGCTAAAGATCGATAGCAAGTAGACATTAAAACTGCAGGAGACAATGAACCATTTTCAGGTGAGGAATGAGATTACAATAACAGACGTAGTGGCAGAGACTGTAAGCTGGCACCATCAGTCACCAAAACATGTTTTGACTCATTTAGATACCAGCAAATGAGAAAAGATGCCAGATGAAACTGCTTAATAGGCTAAGCTGGGTTTATGAGTTCAAATTTACACACAAACACCATTAAGAGGTTTTTTTTTTTTTACTTCCCCCCAACCTTTTCTTTCCGCCTTACTGTTGTGATTCTCACTCATCTGAAACCTGGAAACCACTTAACAATGTGAGTCTGATGGGTCTGCCTGATCGAGATGACTTCTAAGAAGTCATTTAAGATCTTGCGGCATCAGGAAACTAAAGCCCCCCCTCTGCACAGCGACAGCATGCATCATCTCCAGCTAGACCACAGAGTACCAGTACACGATGCGTTGAGTTGTGCGCTACTGTGCCTCCACACACACACACACACACACACACACACACTGAGCTGCAGGGTGACAGCTAAACTGGGCCATTCTCCCCCGAGAGAAAGTGCAACACTTAATGTATCCCGTACAGATTTACATCATCCCACAACGTTTCCACTATCTGGTGTTAAATTGATCCTTTGTGTACAAATGTAATTGTCCAAAAGTATTTGAAATATAAGGTGTGAATTTTGACTGCAGGATTTTACAAAATGCATTTTTAAAAAGAGAGCTGAATATGCTTCATGGTTATTTGGGTTACTGACAAAGAGGCCCAGGAATCGAGCTGATCAGCTAGAATTATTCAAAAAGATACGGCAACAGAGTTTGAGGCATTTCTGCTGCTTCGGAGTCGTTTTAAATCCTGCCTGGATTCTTTTATCCGACTGGTTTCTGTGTGTAAGATTAGAAAACATCACAGTCATGCTGCGTCAGCACACACAAAGAACGTCTTACTTCTGACTGACGAGCAATTACTTTATTTTTTTATTTTTTCCCTGGCAGGTGATGCAGTCGTTCAACAGGAAACATGGTGGGGACCTGAAAATCATCTTAATAAAAACAAATCAACCACACCCTGTGGGTTTCCATAACTCGGCTCAAAATAATTGCTGAAGCTCTTTGATAGTGAAATCAGGCCATTCCAGCTTGGTCTGCTCCGATCCAAAAGCTGCTACGTTTTCAAGAGTTGTATGTCAAACCATATGATTTCATCTATAAAGAAACCATTGAAATGATACTAAAATAAGGTATGTATCTCAGTATCAGTATCTCAGCCCAAAATTTCCAAAAGATTTTACCTACTTATTATATTTAAAACCTTCAGATATTGCAAAAAAAATAAAAAATAATAATAATAATAGTAAAAATTGCAATGTTTGATTGATACGGCATGTACCCGTTTTAATGGTTTAATTGACTTGAAAATAATTAGGCAAAAAGGTTGTTTGGGCTTGTAGAAACTCATACTTTTACCATTAACAACTATTTTCATTTTTGGTACAATCAGACGCACAATTAGTTGCGTAACTCCGTTAATTTTAACTATGTACCGATAACCATTTCTGTCAAAAGAGAACTAAATAAAAACACAAACAATGAAATTAATGTAATGCAATAATAATGTAAAAATGTAATGTATAAATTTACAAATTACATTATTGGTATGCAAACCCTGCTTTTGACGGGATGGCTCAACTAAACCAAATAGAGAGTAAAAATATAAAATAAAATAAAATAAAAAAACATCTGAATGTTTCAGAAGAAGGTTGCTTTTTGTGACGTCACCAGAAGCAGGCCTGTACGCCAGTGTATCTTTTAACTTGACTGCATAACGCTGTGCAATAATCTAACAAAACGAAGCAGAAAGCTGATGATTACATGTTTAACAGGTGGCAAACTACATCAGAAGAGTTTAATTAGAGCGACAGACAAAACCCCACCAGAAGCTTTAAATGCTCCCTCACTATTAAAGTTACACCAAACGTACTGAATGTAATGTTTTCAACAACAACAACAAAAAAATATAACAATGTACTGATTAATTGCATTGAATCAGGAAAAAAAATATGTCGTAAAGGTAGAAATGTGTCTGAGGGCACATCTGTGTCCTGATAGCTGCTCTGGTCTGGCTGTCCTCCAGCAGACGGAGCGCGTCTCCCACTGGAAAACTATCCACAGCGCTGCCAAGTGTTTGGACGCATATCCCACTACTGCTCGCTCCTCTGCTGTTATTAGACGACTTTATCCCGTAATCTGTAAATAATAAGTCCGGGAATAGACAGCGCGGTGGGCATGCGGTTTAAATCCCCGCATGCCCAGCGGCTCCGTGGAAACGGCACCAAAAATAACACACACACACACACACACACACGCACACACACACACACACACACACAGAGAGAGAGAGAGAGAGTGGAGCCAACCTGCACGGACACAAGCAAGTCCGTAAGTCCCTGGTTCGGATCGGACCGGACTTACCAGAGCTCCAGCTGCCGGGATCTACATGGAAACTCCTCACAGACTGACTCGGTTCGGATTGTTTCAGGTTCCGTGTCTCCGGTCCACCTGTAACGCTCAGTCCACACCTAGTAAATCCTGCAGGGAGCAATAATCCAGCAGAGAACAGCGCCGGATCACGTGACTACACCATACCTTTTCCTTTAAAAAAAAAAAAAAAAAAAAAGCTCCACCACTTTACAGCCAATCAGAGGAGAGGGAAATCCCACATATTTTCATGTAAATGTTTTCATTTTATATAATGTGTAATAGTTTTCTCATTTTATTTAAAAAAAACACAGCGTATCCAAAATGACGAGCAGAAAAATATCAACTTTAATATGAAAAGTTACAGTAAAAAAAAAACACCTAATAATTAGATCTGTATATAACTCATTATTTCGTTCACTTAACATGCAAAAAATATTTACAATGTAATCATGATGCTGAAATGTAAAAAGAAAGAAAAAAAAAAAAAAGTTTAGAAGTTTATAAAAGCATCAAAGTGCGTCATCTGGTGGCCAACAAAGGCCACTTCTCCTTTACTTACAGAAGGTTAAACTTTGTACAAAAGCATGAATCATAAATGTATCATGACTTCGCATTTAGCTGATTAATGTCAGTCTGTCGGCCTGTGAGGTCCGCGGGCTCCTCAGTATTTGTATCTCTGGTTTCTGCCCTCGTACCTCCGGGCAGAGATCGGCGTCCGCAAGTCCTGACAGGAGGAAGCCGACTTGGGGTTGTCCGCAGGCATCAGCCGGGGCGACGGCTTCCCCGTCCGGGTGTTTACGTAGATGGGCTCTTCTGGGGGGAGAAAGAGGAGACAGGATGAGAACAGCGAGGCTTAACATCAGGCCAGTTAACCAGAGAATATTATTATTATTATTATTATTATTATTATTATTATTATTATTATTACTAATAATAATAATAATAATAATAATAATAATAGTAGTAGTAGTAATTATAGTAGTAGAGGTAGTAATTTTTAGTTTTTATTTTTTGTAATAAAATATCTTATGGTAACTCAGCCAGCATAGTTATCTCACAGATGCACTGGTTCTGATTAACAAAAATAAATAAATAAATAAATAAAGGAAGGAAGGAAGCAAAATGAAAGAAAGAAAGAAAGAAAGAAAGAAAGAAAGAAAGAAGAAAAAAATAAAAATAAAATTGTACAATTCTGCATTTGAAATATAAGAAATAAAACACTGAAAAGTACTAAGATTTCAGATGCACTATTGTTGTTCTTATCAAATGTTATTATTGAGGCTGATCTTATATTATTATTATTGTTGTTGTTGTTGTTATAGTAATAATAATAATAATTATTGTTGTTGGTATTGATATTTCAGCATTGATATTTTCTTAAAATGGACATATAATTAAAAAAATTTTTTAATTAAAATTAAACCCAGCAATATCAACCTCTAATATTTCCTCTATATTTACTTTCATTTATTTACAAAAAATAAATCAATTGTGGGAATATTCAATTAATTAAGGTTTACTCAAGTTTAAATAATTGAGAACTGACCAAATGTTGTTTAACTCTTTAGCCACTACAGAATATATATTTTTTTACATTTGCATTGAAGTTACTTTAGCTGGAAATTAGGGTTAATTGTCGCAAGCTACAGACGACGATGGCAAATTTTAACCTTAAAATAATAAACACATAATAAAATTAATTACTAAACATAACTCAGGAGAGAAAGCATCGGTGACCGATTGCATATTTTTTCTTCCAGGTTAACAACTGATGTTTATGGGGCAAATAAATAAATATGTCTTTGCTGATACAAAAACTAATTACATTTATTAACTCTCACCCTGCAGATATTTTCTAAAAGTCAGTTTATTCTGCTGTTTTCTACTTATCTGGATTACTTTGCTCACATAATCCAAACATGAAACAGAACCTGGACCTCATCTCGTCGTTGCTTAAACATTTGGATATTTTTTAAGGGTCTTCATGCACGCTCACTTACCAACCTGGTACAGCAAAGAACTTAATTTGAAGTCAAAGTATTAGCAAAGTCAACATGTAAAGCATTGAACAATTCTCAAATTTATTGTTTCCTGTCCTTCGTAATCTCTTTCAAATGATCAAACGCTGGCCTTCAATACAAAGGCTCTTTTCTCTTCTTTGTCAATTTTGGTGATCTTAAAATCCTTTTTGCCCTGACAATAATTCTCTTTTCTTGTCCTACTTCTACCTCTGTGGCCGTGTGGTCAAACTTGACGTGAGTCTGGTTTCTGTATTTCGGGCAGATGCCTCTCTGCCATGCCATGATACCATTACTGCAGCTATTCTGCTCTTTCTCTGCGTGATGCATTAATTTTTTTAGCTAAATTTTTCATGAGGTGTTGCTGAAATCATCCCTGATATCAAAATGATCTGCACCTCTGAGCACCTTTTGTATTTTTATCTGACCGGCGTCGGATGTTGTATTGAACTGTTTCATAAAAAGGTGATGTTCATGTCTATAAATGTAAGTGTAAAAACTATTTAACTATTTAAAGCTTCTTTTCTTATTTTCTTTCTGAAAATATTGCATCAATTTTTGGTCTGAGATCTGGTCAGCTGGTCGTGACCTCTTCTCACAGTTTTTATAGACGCCAGTTAATGCGGCTCTGACTTTTAATAAAAACCACAGAGAAGATAGGCACTTACACTTATGTTTGACTTTGTCTCACGCTGAGCTGCTAAACCACACAAACCCCCAGCTTGCTCAGTTCGAATTCCCCAGCCAGGACTCCTGCAGAAACCTCCAGTTGCATTTCTACGACTTTTTGTCTTTTGTTCTGCAGTCCACAAAGATGGTCTCACCAAAACGAAAACCCTTCTGCATTTTACCTCTCCTTTCAAATGTAAATTGTAGCAGAGAAATGAATCAGCTACCGGCTTGTGTTGATTTGATCTGACTCTGTTTTGTGATGTTTTTTGTACCCCAACTGTTCTCTTGGTCTTGTGCCCTTTTTTTTTTCTCAGAGCATCTACCATCCTCTGTTGTCTCTTACTTGCACAGATCTTATCTACAGAAACAGTTCAGTGTCGCACTATCAGATGATTATCAACGCTTTCAAACCCAGAAAGAAAGAGAGGTACCTATGTTTCTTCTGCATCCCCTTTTGTGCACAACACAGATGACCAGCAGGGCGCTCATGACAAGGACGAAAGATGACGCTCCCATGACTATCCACATCCACAAGTTCTCATTCTGGTCATTTTCTTCCTTTTGGCTGGTAACTGAAAAAATATTACATTTGCATTAGTAAACAACAGTCCTATTTGATAGGCTGAGATCAGTTTCAAGATGTGGATGTTGTATACATAGCCATCATCTAATCAAATATTAACCCAATTCTTCCTCTTCCTGTCCATTGAAAGAACAGTAGAGGAAACGTATGACCCCAGTTTCAAGTTGAGTTCACAAGTATCACTAGGGAGTCAATAAAGCAGAGTAAAATAACACAAACAGCATCAACAAGCAATATATTTGAGGGGGTGGTTTATATTTGTAAGTACAGTTTTACGAAAAAAATTTTAAAAATGGTGCAGGTAGCATCATCGTTTTTCAATTTAGTTAAATTTCTCTGGAGAGTCAAAGAAATCTAAGCTTGTTAATTAATTTGGCAGTCACTGGTCTAATGCCACATGTAGAACCATCTAAAATATCTGTTGTAAGCATGTAAGTGCTTCATACTACTAATACCTCAAGCAGGGTTGACGTATTAGTTAGCAAAACTATTGTATGAATTTCAGTTGGAGGTGCCACCATCCTAGACATTTAAATGGCACCTACAGTGGAAACAATAAACAATCCAGATTTCATTGAGACCTAAAGACACAGAATTGTTAATGAGAACTGAGGTCTGGTCAACACGCCCGCTCACATATTCATGCACACACACCTTGGCTTTTCGTCGTTTGTGACTGAACCGTTGTTTTTTCCATAAAGTTCTCCACTGTAACAAAGCGGCATGAGAAGCATTCATTCAGTTAGTGCAAGCCATAATTTAAGGAAATTAATTAATTAATTCATTAGGTTAAGCATAATCACAGCAGGCTTTACAGCAGAGCAAAAGTGCAGCATTTCTTTCAGTGAAAAACTTCATTCATGCTTAAATATATTTGCAGTATTGATGTGTTTGTAAGCATTTTTAGTGCATACTGCTAAATAAAGTACAAACATAAAGAGCTTGGAAATACATATTAAAAACAGATAGAGTATTATTTGATATAGAAATGAACAGATATTCTACACTGGCAGATGATAAGTGTCTATGTGTCTGCTTACAACCACATCATAGCAGTATTGACTGTAGACATTGAATAATTGCATGTGAAAATGTAATCTGGAATACTTACATGCTACTTCTGTTTTGCTGCTGTGAATTTCACTTAGAACAGGAATCTCTATTGTGACTTTGCAAGAGTAAAATCCATAGTCTCTTTTACTAATATTAAATAACTTGCATGTACTTTTGCATACGTCGGTGGTGGAGCTGCAGTTTGTTGAATTTATGGCGCTACAACTGATGTTTTCTGGGCTCTTGCCAGTTTGGTTAAATCCTTCAAAATAATACTTGATCCGACACCTTTCTGACATGTTGATTGGTATACAGCAGCGTAAGGTCAGAGAAGAACCCAAAGGGACATATTCTTTGTTTTCTCTTGCATTCAGATATATATCACGCTCTCTTGGGATCACCAGGGTTGCTCCTGCCACTAGAAATATGAAGAAAAACAAGAGTTAAGCTTTCTTTAAACAAACATGCAAAAGGTTCATCTCGAAACACGTTTTGTCATACAGCTTTGTTCTTCTCTAAAGTCTTTTTTGATCTTTTAAGGTTCAACTCGTACCTGTTAGCAACGCAACAATTGCGCTTTTGAGCCACATCTCCATCCTGCCTTGAGAGTGGTGGTCGTGCTCAGAGTCTCATCCTGTCTCGGCTGTCTTCCTCTCTGCATCAGACCGAGTTGCACGCTAAAAATGTGTGTGGGTGGGTGGAAGGAACGGAGGAGTGGCTTTCTGCTAAAGGACTGTAAAAATGGAGGTGACTTTACTGGAGGAGGCTGACTGTAGTGGAGGTGAACATAAAACCTATGCAAGATGGAAAAGAGTGTAGGCTGTCAATAATAATAGAAAAACCTGAAAGAAAAACAGAAGGCAGTTGTTGTTTTTTTTTAACCCAAATTGTTGTTTTATAGGTGCCCTGAGTCAGAGGACTTCAAAGTACATGTACAACCCGCATTTCTAAAGATGAATATCGTGCATGCTTCTGCGTCTCGGAGAGATAGACGTACATGAGCCAACTCGCTTCATGCCATATAACGGAGACAGGTACCTCATTGATTTCTAGAGTGTGTGAAACCCCCTGTGGGTTTTGGTGCAGAAGGTGCTAAAACCGATTTCACATTATCCCCACAGTCACCTGAAAAGGAACATTTGGCTTCCTGTGACAAGAAGCGGACATGACGACATGATGAGCATTTCCTCTCAACTTCCACTTTTAAAATACAATAAATAGACAAGAACGGCCACAGACGATGACATGACATGTTGAAACGCAATCTGAGTTAACTTGAAGGAAAACACACAAGAAAATTGCTATTTGAAACAAGTTTATCTTGATGTTTAATAATAAAAAATAAAACCTGTTCTATGAACTTTAAGTGCAGAGTTGCTCTTTTTGCTTTCATTTCATAACTGTGAGGAAAGATGAAACAAAAAAGGTCAGATGAAGAAGCGTCTGAAGATCGTAGGGGGATGTCAAACTTCTGCAACCTCAGCCTTTCTGATCTTTAGCTGCACACTGAAAGTAGGTCCCATCTTGTGCACAGCAATATTCTTCAGACTGTTTGGTTAGTTGAGCGGCTTTCACTTACATAGAATTAAGTTGGTAATAATAAACAGACTTCACATAGTTAAACGCCTCTTATTGCTAACTGGCCTCATTGTATTTAGATGGTTTATGTGTTATCTGAGTTGAGGCGATTATATCTCAGTCATATAGGCTGAATTTTGTCTTCCACTGTTTTAACCTGATTCAATAAATGCTTCATATCTAATTTCTCAAAATTAGATAATTTGACAAATTAGTCAAATTACCTGTCTGACAACATGAAACAGACAAAAAGATTTATTCTCTTAAAAGAACTCAAGAACAGATGATGAGGAAAACCTTTTTAATTCTTTATGATCCCAAATCTTTATGATTTTTTCAAATTAATGCGTAGATACCCATCATCACCTAATGGAGAAAACTGAAACACTTCCTAAGAGTGGCGAGTCGATCAAAACTGTCTGAAGAGAACATTAAGACTTGTGAGAAAATATTCTGTGGACCGAGAAGACAAAAAAATAACATTTCAGAAGGTTTTCACATCTGTGGTACAACAGACATCACACAGTCAGACACGGTGGTGGTAGTGTAATGCTCTGGGGCTGCGTCGCTGCTGCAGGAATCAGAGGGACTTGCTTTGACTGACTCAGCCATGAATTCGACTCTTCTGCAGAAAATCTTAAAGAAAAACGTCTGACCGTTGATGTGTAACATTAAGTTGAGTTGCGGAAGCTGGGAAATGAAACGATGCTGTAATATCACTTTGAATGACTCAAAATAATTCAAGTTTTGGAGTGGCCTAGTAAAATCCTTGAGATTCTGTGGCAGGACCTTGATCAGGTTTTTCTCCTAAAAGATAAAAAAGAAAACAATCATTTAAATCAAAACAGTCCTGCAAGACTCATTACTAAGTTATCTCAAACTTTTGCTGAAAACTGTATTTTTTATTTTGTCAGGTTTTCTTGTTTGCACCACTTTTTATTCAGTCATGCAGTTGTAGTAATGGAGTAAGACATAGCTCAGATCAACTGGAAACTATTAGTAATCTTGCTGAAAAAAGACCAGAAGTGAAACAAGCCTGAAGAAGAAGTAAAAATAACAGAAACCTTTGTTTTAGGAAACTACAATCACCCTATGAAGAAATAAAAATTAGACCCCGTTCATAGTATGAGTTGCCACCGTGAAACATAAATAACACATTTTTTAAAATTACTCATTTTATGAATTGGTAATTCCCCTTATGTGATTTTTCTAACGGGCTTTTGTGTGTTTTTGTCTTACATAGTTCTGAGTAAAAAGGCCACTTTAAATTACCTTTATTAACTATTTTTAAAATGATAAGTACACAATTCAATCCTCATCACATACGCACAGAAAAAGTTATGTCATGGTGAGTGACATAATTAATGACTTCTTCCAGTTTCCATCCAGAACAACAGAAGTTAGTTTTGGGCCAGAGGGATGGCTCAGAGGGGCGCTGGAAGTGAGGAAGTGAAAAGTCTGGTGGTAAAACGTTACAAGCACAAACCAGATGAGACAGTGGTACAGCCGTATTCAGGAAGCACAGAACAAGCCACAGCACCACTGAGCAGAGCTGAGGTGGGCTGTCGTATCACGCTGCAGACAGAGAGCCGGCTTCACACACTGCAACGATGAACAACACACGTATCTGAGCTACAAAAAAAAACAATGACTTGAAGACTATAAAGTCTTCAAGTTTCTAAAGTCCTCTGCTCAATGTGAAGCTGCAGAAACCAGATGACTGGAAGTTCGTGACTTCTTCAGATCAAAATGAGATCATACGAGATAGCACAGGAACCCAAACCTTTTTATTAAAGAAGTGAAATTGTTGGCATTTTGTGCCCTGACTTGACACAGAAAGAAAAACGTATTACGATATTTTCAAAAGATAAGTACGACTACACAGCTCTTCCAGTGAGAGAAGAGGAAATCTTGGCCAATCACCATCTAGACATCCAGAGACTGATTATTATTATTATTATTATTATTATTATTATTATTATTATTTATTTATTTATTTATTTATTTATTTATTTATTTTCTTGTTATTTTGAATTCAGAAAAAATGAACAAGGCACATAGGAAGTTTCAAGTCTTGCAGAGATTCTCTGGATTTACTTGTAGGCTTTAACTAGACCATTCTAACTCCTGAATGATTTGTATTCAGACCACACTATTGTAGCTCGGCTGTATGTTTAGAGCAGATGTTACGTTGTAGGGTGAACATTTTGACAGGTTTCAAGCCTCAAACTGCTTTTCCCTCCTGTGTTGCCCTTTGTTTTTGCTCCGTCCGCCTTCCTATTAACTCAGACCAACTTCCCTGTCTCTTCTGAAGAATAGTACTTCCACAGTATTATGCTCCCACCACCAGTTCTTTCTGCGGGTCTGATGTGTTCAGGGCAATATGTAGTGTTTCTGTGTCTGCACGCAAGTTAAACATGTCTCTATTGGTTTTGTCTGACCAGTTACTTCTGCTTTGTGGCAAACTGTGAACATGAATATGGTTGCATGACCAGATTTGTGTAGCGCACTTCACAAATCTGTCTATAAGGCCCGAGACCTGTTTCCCATCATGGGTTTGGGTCCTGGCCTGATGACCTTTGTCGAAGGCCTTTCCCCTCTTTCTCAACGCACTCTCAAAGAAATACAGCTAGAGCCTAAAACCTTAAAAGAAAACGTAAAAGGCACAAGTCCAGTAAATACTGCCATATCACATCAGCAACTGTAATCACATCTGATCATTTGCTACAAGAATTGATTATATTTTAATATTTGGATGATTTCAAAGAGCTTTGTTCCATTGTATTTTTCAAAGACATTGAACTGGTGACTGGTCTACCAGAACATTTGTGCCTTGAAGTTACAGAAGGCATTGTTAATCAGCAAGTTTTTTTTGTTTTTTTTTTGTTTTTTTTATCTCAGTGGATGAACATTTTCATGCATGTTTTAATGCAATGTTTAAACTTTGAGCCATCAGCAATCTCACCAGTTTTTTCATTTTGTTTTTTTTTTCTTTTCTTTTACACTTTCTTTTGGACAATTTATCTTTTATTAAATTTTTTAATTTTTTTAATTTTTAAAAAAAAAATTTAATGGTTTTTATTATATTATGCTGAATTATTTGTGTTATTGTTATTTAATCTTTTAATTTCCACTTGGTTCTACTTTTTACTATTATTGTTACTATTAGTAATAATAGTGAAGACAAATGAGTTTTATCATTTGTCTTTATTTTTCTGTACTTCATCATCGTGACTGGAAAAAAAATAAATGTTATTAATTTAATTAAATTAAATTGAATTGAACAATCTGATGACTGAGGTGGATCTAAGATTACAAATTTTAAATAACGGGGAAAATAAATGAATAAATAAAAAAATACTGAAAAGACTAAAATTGACTTATTATTATTATTATTATTATTATTATTATTATTATTATTATTATTATTATTATTATTATTATTATTATTAACGCTCAGATGAATCTGTCCAGGTAGTTTCCGTAATCCCTTTTTCAGGTCACAACTCAGGAACTCCACTACCCACAATCCCGTCCCGGCGCATGCGCTTTAAGCACTACGGCCCAAAGGCGTTGGTGATCGGTGTCCGTCCGAAGATGCGTTGCACTCCGGCAGCATCAGTACCAGTTCCGCCGTGCTAAAACACCACAAACCGGGGTTCGGAGGGGGAATACGGTCGGTGTTTGCGGCTGCAGCGGCGCCGGTACATCTGGACCGGAGGATGGGAGACCAGAAGGTGGGCTGTGGCCGGAGAAACAGGTGTCTCTGATGGGGGGGAAAGGACCGTCTTCAGGGCGTAGCGTACAAAGGAAGCGGGCGGAGGGGCTGCCAAATTAGCCAGTCGTGTGAATGTGGAACTGAACCGGGAGTTCCCAGTAGTTCAATTGGTTGAATTGTTAGCTGTCGTGGTTTATCCACGGATTATTACTGTAACAGTCCCGGACGGGAGGGAGGGAGGGAGGGGGGGCCTTGTCGCAGCTTTTCTCACAACAAACATTTGCCAGTGTTTATTAATGAATGGGCTCTTTCTCTGTGGGTGGACAGCAGGGGAGGGCTGACCTATCAGAGGTCTGATCTGGGTAACAATGTGAGTCCACTCCCATCTGTGGATCATTGTGGGGTGCATTATTATCAAATTATAGATGCGCATCCTGCCGCTCCTGAAGTGTCCTCCCTCTATGAGCCCTTCTGAGGTGGATGAAAAGGGGAGCTCAGAGCCTGAACCCTTGTGCGTCCACTTCAGCTTAGCTCTTATTAGTGCAGCATCAACTGCTGTAGGACAGCGATTGGTTAGAGGAGAAACCCACAGCTCTCCATAGCATACATAACATCAGCTTTCATTGTGCTTTCCTTAGGAGTCTCTGCGTAAGATCACTCACACGCTGGCCGTGAAGAATGAGGAGATCTCCAACTTCATCTGCACTCTCAAACAGAGCCTGGAGAACTTGGAGGTACAGGCTCTTCTGACTGGGCCGTGTCCTGGCGCCACGTTCCCCTGATTTTAAGTAAAAATCCTTTTGTCGGTTGCTGTGACACCAGGCGAACTCCAACCGGGTGCAGGATGATCTGCAGTCTGAGTTCGGCTCCCTACACGCCGCTCTGGATGAGATGAAGGAGAACATGCTGACGCGGATCAAGCAGGAAAGAGCCAGCCGCACGTATGAGCTGCAGGTAGCCGCTGCGCGTATTGCAGTAATATTTCAGAAGTACCACTGCCAGTTGAACAGTGTTGCAGTATGTTTTTTTTTTTTGGTCACTCAACAACTTGGAACTTTTATTGGGATTTTTTTGAGCGGGTCCAGAGTAAAACATAATCTTGCTTTATTTCCTCCTTTTTAGGAAAAAAATGTTTTTTGTGTAGCTCCTCCTGAGCCAATAGAGCCACATTTTGCTGCAATTACAGCTGCAAATGTTGTCGAGGTGTGTGTTTTTGCCTCGCAAAGCTTTTTCGCATGTAGAGTGAAATCTTTATCCATTCTGCTTTGCAACTCTTGACTTTGACTAGGCCCTTCTGGACACGCATTCAGAGCAGTCTCTTCACATGCTGGTTGTGTCCACCTAATACTTTTACATCCTATGCTCCTTTTTTAAAGCTTTTATTCATAAAAGCTTTAGTAAAACAGTTTTTTCTTCCATCTCACTTCTATGCACTTCTTTGTGTTGGTCTGTCAAGTAGAATACATATTAAAAAATTGAAATTTGTTGTTGTAAATTGACAATTTGGAACAGGTAATGAATACCTTTGCGAGGCGTCAACATAAGTACATCAACTGCAAACACACTATTTATTTTATGGCTGCTGGTATAACTGAAAAACAAAGAGAAAAGACTTAGACAACACATGATGGTCATAATGCATTAGCCTAGTTTTCAAAATGGCTCCGGTTTGTTTATTTGCTTGCAGCATTTTTTCTCCACTCTCTCAATCATTTGTGTTCTTTCAGCTGTGTAAGAAAACCAGCCGCTGCTTTGCTTCTGGCCATTTGCACGTACAATTGTACCGTTAATAACGTCAGCAGATGAGCATCTGCTGACGTTAACGGTGTCAGTTCTTGTTGCAAAGCCAAACGACGAAATGTTTTAGTGGCATTAATCAAGAGTTTTCCAGCTTTAATTCACACCAAAATGCTGATACAAAAAAAAAAAGTTTCATATTAAATGGATATTCGTTCAGGATTCTGCAGCCCCAGGACCGGGCTGTGACTCTCAAGTGATGCAGGGAGCACAGCAGCCTCATTATGCTGAATCTAACAGATGTACTCCTCTGTGTTTTTCTTTCATTCTCTGTTTGCCCCCTCAGAATCAGCTGAGCGCCTGCTCCAAAGCGCTGGAGAGCTCGGAGGAGCTGCTGGAGCTGGCCAATCAGACGCTGTGCTCCTCGGAGACGGACGGCTTCACCCAGGTGACCGACCCCGCCGCCGGCGGCGACTGCTGTAACGCTGCTTTCCTCCTACTCGCTGTTCACCTGAACATTTTCATGCTGAGTACCAGCATCCAAAATATGAACGAATCTGTTACACACGTGCAGCAAGTTGATCTCTGCCTCTCAGCAACTTTTCATGTTAAGCAAAAACACGATGGACTCAGTTTTCTCTCCGTTCCGTATCTCTTCTCTCCTTGTTTCTTTCCCCTCTCGGTGCTTCTCGTCCCCAGGCGGCCAAAGACATTAAAGATAGGTACGGTACTCAGACATCTATTGCTTCCCTTTTTTTATTCTTTTTCTTTTGTCATAGTCTCCTGCGAGCTGTGAGCCATCTCATAATGTAGCATTGCATGCATTCAGACGTGTAGCTACCACACCCAAGTGTTAGACAGTCAGCACGCTCTTGTTTGGTCTCTTTGAGTCTGTACCATCTAGTGTCAGCCCCTCCCTGGTTGAACCCTGGTCCCTCTGTAGCTCTGCTCAGTTTATTAGATAGAACCGTCTTTATTCAATCGAATAATAGCAGGCGCTTGTTTCCACTCCATGTTTTGTGTGTCTGTTTTTTTTCTTTGTCTGTCCCCGTTTCTGCAGCGTGACGATGGCCCCGGCTTTCCGTCTCTCCCTGAAGGCGAAAGCCAGCGACAACATGAGTCACCTGATGGTGGACTTCAGCCAGGAGAGGGAGATGCTGCAGGGGCTCAAGTTTCTCCCAGGTTTGCTCCACTTTTTCTCAAAGAGAGAGAGAGACTGCTGACTGAAACAAAATGGACACACATCTCAGTGAAGTGGAACGGAAGATGGAAACTCGTAAAACTGAAATCAAGGTTTCCATAAAGGTTGTCAGTAGAACGACGGATGAAAGGCGACTGCTCTGACTTTGGACTGATTGGAAACCAAAGCAGTTGGGCGTCTGTGCCACTCCGCTCTTCCTCCAGACCCATTTGTCTTTGATTTCCAAGTAACATCCTAAATTTTAAATCTGAAAATTTAACTTTGGACCAGTGAGCAACAGTTGAGTCCTTTCTCTCATCGCCCAGCTGAGACGCTTCTGATGCCGATCACTTTAAATGATTAGTTCTCTGATTTTACTCCTTATAGGTTTATGTTTGAGTAAAATGAACATTGTTCTTTTATTCTATGAACTGCTGACAACATGTCTCTGAAATTCCGAGCAAAACTGTAGTATTTATTTGCAGAAAATGGGAAATGGTCAAAATAACAAAAGAGAAGCAGCGCTTTTAGATCTCAAATAATGCAAAGAAAACAAGCTGATATTCATTTAGAAACAACAAAACTAATGTTTTAACTCAGGAAGAGTTCAGAAATCAATATTTGGTAGAATAACCAGGAGGTTTTCAATGGGATTCAGTGCAGTTTCACTTCATTTTTCCAGAGCTGTATGTCCTGTATATGGTTCTCACTGTCTTTTCATACCACAGGTTTTCCTTTCTCTTGACTCTTCTTTTATTTTTCTTGAGTAAAGCACTCTGAGAATTTCCAGCCTGTTTAGCGATGACCTTCTACACCTTACTTTAATTAACGGAGGCCGTCTACTGGAGGACAATCCAGTTTCTTTTGGTTGAATTACTGAAATTAGTTGGGTTTTAGATTAGATGTTCACATGGCCACCAGTGTCTAATTTAACCTCAAAGTAGTTGGCTATTAACTGATTCATACTTTCATGTGTATTTTTAGCATCAAGTAGAGGCTTAGTGTGATATCTTTTTTTATATTCATCTTTCCTGTGAAGAAAAGATGTCATTACTCAGATATTTCAGTCAGAAAAATATTTAAGGCATGTCTATGTCGGTGGAGGGCATCGTGGCTCTGACCTCTGCACAATCTGCTGTGATCGCACAGAGACAAGAGAGACAATGTGTCCTTGATTCAGGAATCCCAGAGTTATGAATGTTCTCAAGCTAGTTTAGTTTGATTGCGAGGAAATCTTGACAGAGGATCTCTCCTGAAATCTGCAGAGGAAGTTTTTGTCCTGGATCCCTCAGGGAAATCTGATGGAGAGCAGAAGCTGCTGATCTTGACTCACATAAAGTTCTCATGTATTTCTACAAACGCTTTAATAACACTGCTCCCACATCAGAGGCAGCTGCTGACGTGTTTATGAAGATAACTTCACAGATCTGTAGCTATCCTTTGCGCCATTTAAGATGTTTTAAAAAATGTAATGATTTAAATGCCCGTGCATTTACTGTCTACATCATTTCTTTTTAACTTACTAATGGTTATGTTGCTGTAGGATTTGCTTTTCCAGCTGCAGTTTCTGAAGAAAAACCTCATGATGCAACTCCAGCAATGTCAGCTTGGTTAGCAGAGCTTTAACCAAGTTACAGACCAAGTATGTTTTTACCAGAAACAATTTAGCTTTATATTTATTTTTCTTCTAAGCTATGTCTGATTGAGTGATCCTAACTTCCTTCAGAAACCTGTAGGGTAACACAAGGTTGCCCAGCAAGCAACTTGCAGAAGTAAACTTAGATCCTTTAACGATACAAAGGTGAGAAAAAAGTGTGCACAGCGAGGGCCTTTGTCTGCAGCACAGCCTGTAAACGGAGCTTGGAGCCAAACAAAGGCTTTGTGTCAAACATGTGGACTTCCTGCGATGTGCTCCACTTAGCCGGCAAGTCAAATGATGACTCATAGTGTGAAAGGGGTCGTACTCTGAAGGGAAACCACAAAGAGCTGTCATTTCACACCTGTGTAAGGAACCTTGGTTTTGAAAACTTAACAGGGATTTTATAGTCGGAGCAGTTCGGGCCTCACAGGGAGCTGCTGTTCGCTGCTCGTTTTACTGTTTCATGATGTACAGCTGTTAACTGGTCAGCTGTCAGGAAATGGTTTTTGTAGACGGCAAGCTTTTTGCCCTTGGTGGAAAGTGTGCGTGGTTTACGGCACAGTCAGCCTGAATGGTGGAAGTCTGCCCCCTGGTGGGAGAACGTGATGCCTGAAACTGTCCTGTTATTTGAAAGTACAATAAGACACAAGCTCTTTTTGTCCTTTTCAGAACCTGTTTCTGTTCTGAAATGAGTCTGGGGGGAGTTGTCACCCGCTCTCGCCCTCCTTGTTTCAGTTCCCGCCACTCCAGAGATCCAGTTGTCAGAGTGCCAAGTGTGTGACAACACCATCACTATCGTCTGGACCCTACCAGAACCCGACAACAAGATAGAGCACTACATCCTGGAGCACCGCCGAACGAACCACGAGGGCCCGCCGCGTATCAGAGAGGACTACCCCTGGATGGTGGTGGAGGGGATCCGGGAAATGGAGCACACGCTCACAGGTAGCAGGAGGCCTGCGGCCAGAGATCCACGGCTAACCTCTGACCAAAGTTACTCAGTGTTCCTTTTTTTTATTCTCAGGCCTGCGCTTCGACACCCGCTACATGACGTTCAGAGTGAGGGCATGCAACAAGGCCGTGGCCGGGGAGTTCTCCGAGCCAGTCACCATAGAAACCCACGGTGGGATAACCAGCAGGGCCGCAAACTAACTATTAGTTTAGTAATTGATTAGTCTGATGATAGATGGGATCACAAACCTGACAGATTCTCCTGATTTTTCTTTTTCATTTCACCGCTTAAGCTTTTTTATTCAACATTGGAAATTAATGGAAATATGTAAATGACTCAGTTTCTATTTGAAATTCTTTTTAAATTGCTGTTTTTATGCCTAAAATGCAATAACAGCATTCTTTTAGTGAACGCTTGATCATTTATAGCAAAGGAGGCATCTGCAGCTAAAAAACAATAAAGCTCAGCCATTTCTGTTTGGCTAAAAATCAATACCTGATGATCTGATCTGTTGATTATTTTTTTTCTATTTGTAGAATTAATAATTGGATACCAAGAGATGTTTTAATGACATGGTATTTGTAGGGGTCAGTGGATTTATTTATTTATTATACAAACTTTTAATCGTGTGAAGCTAAAACTTTGGGTAGAACGTATTTACAAAGGTTTTTTTGTCTTAAATGTAAAATGTATATATTTTTTGTTTTCTTTCAGGGAATGCCTGTATACTCCAGTTAACGATTAATCGATTACTCAAATAGTTGACGGATTATTTAATTAATCGTTTTATCTAATGACCATAGAAAGGCTTAGTAAGTTCTTCTGTTTGAGCTGCAAATCCCCATCCATTCAAAACCTTTTTGTCGGTCTACGCAGCGTTCACCTTCAAACTGGACTCCAGCTCGGCGCACCAGAACCTGAAGGTGGACGACCTGAGCGTGGAGTGGGACAGCAGCGGAGGAAAGGTGCAGGAAATCCGCAAAGAGAAGAACAGAACCAACTCCCCTCTGCACTCCCCCGCCAGGTTTGTGTAAGACTCCGCCGCTGCACGCGAGGAACGTGTCGGTATTTCCTTTGAGGGTCTCCAGCATCCGTCTCTCGTGTGAGCAGGTCGGCGCTGATGTCTCCCAAGAGAGCGCCGACAGCGCGGCCGGGCAGAGACAGGTTCACCGCGGAGTCCTACACCGTGCTGGGTGAGAGCAACGCACAGCTGACGAAAGTGGACAAAAGACATTAATGTTTTTGCATTCAGGCTGATAGGCATGCAAAGCGCTTCACATGATAAAAACGTAACACAATGAACAAGCAAACATGAAACAGTACTGTGCAGTGGCAAAATAAAGAGAAGCCATAAACTGGGACCATAAACATGTAAATGTGAGACAATGAAGTTCCTTGAATCCTTGAATGAATCCTTAAAAAAAGTTGATGTCCAGAAGAGAATTAATCTATGTTCTATTTGTAATTGATTACAAAATCAAACAACATTTTGTGTCAATCAATTTTAGAGCAAAATTAATCTATATCAGTTTTTCTTGATTTTGTTAACACATGAACTACACTTAGCATGAAAAATGAGACAACGCTTGATGGGTACGAATATTTTTGCAAGACATTATACGTGGAGTCGGATGTTTCTTGTCTGGTCAGTTGCCTCTGCAGCTCTAGAAAGGCGTTGATGGTACAATATTGTCTCCCGACAGCCGACACTATGATCGACGCTGGCCAGCAGTACTGGGAGGTGAAGCTGGACAAGGAGAGCAAGGCGTTCGCCGTGGGCATCGCTCTGCGGAGCCTGGGCAGGTTCGACCAGCTGGGGAAGAGCAGCGCTTCCTGGTGCATCCACCTGAACAACTGGCTGCAGCAGAGCCTCACCGCCAAGCACAACAACAAGGCGCGCACCCTCGACTGCCCCATCCCGAACACTGTCGGAGTCTACGTCAACTACGACGAAGGTGAGACCGCGGCGAGGAGTTTAGCTGGGCGGGCGGGGGCTGATTTTGGGGGAGGACACAGTAAGCAGGCTTTTAATTTCATACATACGTAACTATACTTATTAAAAGAAAATAAACAATAAAGATGTAAACAAGCGTCATGTAGGAAAATGCTGAGTAACTATGCTCTGTTTCCAAAATTTTAAGTCTATTTCTTGAAATAAAACCAATCTACAGAAGCAAGAGTAGCAATAGCTCATATTAGTCGAAGTAAAGAGTACAGTGCAGTAAAACTACTACTACTAAGTTCCTTTTTCCCCTCAAAAAAGGTTATTCAAGTAAACATAACCAGTACTTCCAACATCTCAACACCAACAACATTAGTAGCCTTGTTTTCGAGCTTAACTCGATTTATTATCTGCATCCAACAGCATTGCTCAGCTCACTCAGCTTGTTTGGTTAAAAAAAACAAAAACAAAAAAATTGTTACTCTCTCACACACAGGCATTCAGCTCTGCACAACAGCAGCATGTCTCTGTTGCTGATCCACAGGTGTAAAACCAGCGCAAGCTTCTCAACGGCCATGCTGCGTTTAAAGGCATCTCTGAAAAACGCATCATGTTACACTTTGTTAGCAACTGGCTAAACCTTTGCAATGGCTGGAAAGAAGTGTAGAAAAAGAGGGGGCAGATATGGGAAGTACAGGAGACCATATTATATCAATTGATGTGGGAAAAATAAAACGTTGACCACTCCGAGGTTAGAAAAAAAAAAAAAATAGAACAAACAGCTTCCAATCCAGACGGGGCACGGCTGACGCTGTTGGCGGGCCGTGCAGCCAGAGCTGGTGACACAGAAGGATTTCTCCACAAAGTGTGATTTTTGCTGGTTTTTGCTCTGCAGGTGTTCTGTCGTTTTACAACGCTAAAACCAAGCAGCTAATGCACACTTTTAGAACAAAGTTCCTGCAACCCGTCATCCCAGCTTTCATGGTGAGAAAACTTTCTCTCAAAGTGTCTGTTGCTAGAGTGACCGATCTGAAAACGGTTCTTGGATGTGCTTCCCCCCTGCAGGTGTGGAACGGGAGTTTCTCCGTGGTGACAGGCCTGCAGGTTCCCAGTGCGGTCCAGAGTGGCCAGAGGAAGAACAGTGGCACCAGCAGCTCCAACGCCAGCCTCACCTAGACGCCGCCCTCAGCTCCATCCGGCTTCAGTCACCGCTGCAGGTCGAATCCTCTGCACCGACTGCAGGCGGAGACGCTCACAGCAGAGCAGTTACACCACTTAATGTTGGTCGTTTCTGTCTTGCATGATGGCGGAAATTAGATTTTTCTTTTTTTTTTTTTTTTAGGGGAGCAAACAGGCGATCTGTTCCATGAGTGACAGAATCTGCCGGCTGGTCGCAATGCTTTGGACTCATTAGGCCCTAGTATGAGTAGTTAATGTCTCGCTGCACATTCATCCAGCTGCTAGGGTGTCGATTTTTAGCGCTGGCCGCTGCTTCCTCAGCTTCACCTGAACGGTCAGCTGTGCCGTCGGCTGCAGCTTCATGGGTCATGCTCCGTCCCTGTGCCTTCCTTCTCAGGCCAAACCAAACACGTGCAGCCCCCCCCCGCTATGTACCTGCTTGTTTTGTTTTAAAGTCCCGCTCTGCGCCAGCTTCAGTATGAGGAGGTTATAACTTCATTGACTCATCAGTAAACCAATCCGACTTAAACAATGTCCAGCACTTCAGCAGCTCAGCACTGAACTGGATTATTTAACTGTATTGTGACCAGATATTTGACTTCTTGCCAAGGGATGCTACTCAACGCTATTTACAGTTACAAATGATAGTCATATGTTATTTAATGTAGGTCTTGAGCTTCCTGTTAAAACTTTCCGACGCTAACATTAAAGCCGTGACACGTCCGTCCATCTGATGTCTCTGCTATGTTTGCAGTAGAGAGACCGTCCTATGTGTGTAGCACGCTGTGAGTGGCTCAGCAGTATTTAATAGTCTGTAACTCCTCTCTTGTTGACACTCATGGAAAATCTGTGTGAAAAGCCTTTAAAATAAGTCACCTCTCAATGGATTGTAATAAACTCTCACTGAAAAGTATAAGCTACAGTATAAGCCTTCATTCCCAATAGGGCAAAACGTACTCATCTTCAACATGTCACAGTGTTGGAGCACATAGAGGGAGGTCGTTTTGTAGATCGTGAGTCTGAAACTCAATTATTGGGTTCCTACGACTTCTGGGTTGTGTTTTGGCTTCAGCTCGGTTTAATTCAGGCTTTTGATGCAAACATATCGGACAAGGGAGGGCCACAGAGTTTGAAAGATCAACCAAAGTCCCAACGAGAGTCAACTTTTCTGGCTGCTAGATTCTTCTTGAAAATGTTTTGGTGTTTCAAAGACTTCATGATGCAATACAAGAGAAAGAGGCCTAAACAAAGCCATAAGATGCTGTTCCACATATTATTTCTGTTTTTCCTGAAATAAACTGGAGTGTTGGTTTCTGAAAAGCTCAATCTTATTCTCATTTGACCAACAGCACCCAGGAAACGTTAACCTCACATGTTTGTGATGGTTTTCCGGCAAGACTCATCTGGTTGGTATGTAGAAAGCTTCATACAGTGAAATCTTGGTGACTACAAGTTACAGTACCAGTTGTTTATCTGCCAAAATAATATCTAAAAATTGTGAAATGCTTCGATTACATTTAATTTCTAGGATTAGACATTAAATGTAACTGAAAAATTAGGATTAGATTAATTCAACTTTCCCTTTGAATGTACTAAAAAGGAAAGTTTTGACTTTTCAATGTAAAAATAAGCTCCTAAAATAAGAGAGTGACTTCATTTCAAGGCTTTTCACGCAGAGGTCACAAATCAAAACGTGATTCAGAACCACGGGACGGACACGTCTTCAGCTCTGCACTGCGACATCCATGTTGTGCGTTTCGAATGGTCGGTGTTCTAGTTCGTCTCTTCCTGACTAAATGTAGCCGGCTTTGCTTCACAGAACGACTCATCCAGCTGAGAGGTAACTACACTTTATTTCACATGCTAGCAACATGTCACAATTTATTGTAAATAGTTTCAATTTTCCACTACAGTGTATCAGTAATTGAGGTAATAAATGAGTGAGAACGCTTTGTCTTTGGACATTTTCTTTTCAGACAACAGAAAAGTTTAAGCAAAAATAAAAATATAAATGTGAAAATGGATTACAAACTATACAAGTGATTAATTCACTATATATATATATATATTATATATGTTGCATGGCACATACTAGAAGTTTGTCATATCAAAGCTGAGGAGAGTTTTACTCTTTACATTCACAGACAAAAAAAAAAACTGAAATAAGTGAATCCCATCCCTTATTTCTCACACTTTCTGTTTTTCACACAGATTTCAGACAGTATTAATACAATACTGTGTACATTTTACATACTTTTACTGTGTAAAATAAATTGCTTATCATTTTATTCTAAGAGTAAGAGGGAAAAAAAACTAACGGAAAGTCTGAGGCGGCTTAGTCGATAGCTAAAGTGCAAAATGAACAAGAGAAACGAGAAGATAATTTGTCCAACCATCTTCACAGTCGATTGATTTGCTAATAAATGTCCAGAGGAGGCAAATCAATCCGGTGTTAATCTGCAGAGAGGCTTTACTGCAGACAGCTAACCGAGGCAGAAGAGGAAGAGGAGGATATCCTGTTTGATATTGTGCAGGAACAGATCTGCATGTGGCTCCACTCAGCTCTGCTTGTTGCTCCAATGTGTTTCTGTCCACAAGGATGATTGCAGAAGAAGTTAAACATGCAACCTGGTCTTGTGCCCCAGCCTCAGTTTCAGCTCCGACAAAGCTGCGGGAAGAACTAAAAATAAAAAACAAACAGATTTTTGATGACAAATAGTGAAACGCAATATGATTATGTTTTTGTTTGTTTGTTTTTTGGCTTCCGGTACATTAATTCACATTTTCGAATGTCATTATCCACACTGAAACATGTCTTATGTCATAATGAAATTTAAGTTACAAATATTTCCTGATGATGACCACGGTCACATTAGGAGAAAATAGTGGCCCTATGTGGGTATTTGGCTGCATTTCACTAAACAGAAATAGGAAAAAAAGAAACATCTCAAGCCAGGAAGTTAAAGCTTGGGTGCAACTGGGTCTTCCAAACAGACAACCCCAAGCAAACACTCAAATTAGTTGCAGCTTGCTGAAGAGCAACAAAGTGAGTGATTGGGAGTGGCCATCACAAAGCTTTGGCTTCTGTCCCACAGAAAATTAGCAGCCAGAATTAAAAGAAAAACTGTTTGGCAGCAAAGCGACCCATTCCTCCTGGTTCAGCTGCAACTCTTCTCTCATGAGTGAACTTGTGTAGCTGAAGTGGTCCAAAGCCCCTAAAAAATTTTGGTACAACTGAGTTGAGTTTTGATACAATTCAACTCAATCGAATTTAATTCATTTAAATTCTGACTTTGAAGGAAAGAAAACGATTCATTTTTCTGGCATTTTTCAAATAGAAGTAATTTTGGTTCTGTGTTTTTATGCAGCGCTTGTAACTAGGTCTGTCACAATAATTGATAAATCAATTCATCGCATGATAAATTAAAACAGACTAAATCTTTTTCACTTGTACAATTTATGGTTTTTGTCCTTTTCTACCAAAAACTGGATAGAAGTTTTCAGTCTTGTGTTTTAGTCTCAACCAGCCTTTATTTTGAAAGACAGTTTTGTTTACAGAGACTTTCATGATTCATTTCATTTGTTGTTTCTGTTTTATTTATTTTGGATATTAAAAATGTCTTCCAGTTCCACTGGTAAATGTTCATCAGAATTGAAAGTTTATTAATTTGTAGAAATGTGTTCTTGCTTGAAAATGGTCTCAAAACATCAATATTATCGTTTATCGCGATAACTTCTGGGACGATTTATCATGGTTATTGTGACAGGC
The DNA here is from genome assembly GCA_903067055.1 of Poeciliopsis paucimaculata. NCBI lineage: Eukaryota > Metazoa > Chordata > Actinopteri > Cyprinodontiformes > Poeciliidae > Poeciliopsis > Poeciliopsis paucimaculata. Next base: position 71,119 of record CAEGAD010077988.1, read on the forward strand.
CTGCCTGTAACTGGGCGCATCATAAGGACTTACTCTGCTTCTCCATGTCTGGATTTGAGAGTATCTTGGGCTTCTCAGGAGTATTTGTAGGGAAAGCGGGTTTGGCAGCCAGTTGAGTTGCGACAGACTTTCGTGGAGCTGGACGTGGAGGTAGTTTCCTCGGTTCTGGTACCGCTGGTTACGTAACGCAGGAAAGAGTGAGCTGTGAGTCCAGGTGGATAAAGGAAAGTATTTTCTGCAGACTGGAAACAATCAGATGGAAGAACTTACGTCGAGTCTCACCAGAGGAGCAGCCATCCGTCACAGACGCTTTCTCCTCCTCTGTTTGAACACAGGTCGTTAGTCAGCGACAGACGCGGACAAAAATGAAGACCCACCGGTTTATTTTTGGAAAACAAGCGGGCCAGGTGCCAGGAATGATGGATGGAAGGACTGAGGGCAGATCTACTTACGTTTATCAGTAGCAGGTAGATTTTTGCCTGGTTCTGGTTCATCATTCCTCGCTTTTCCAGTAACTAGAGAGAAAACGTGTAATTCAGATTAGGACTGAAAATGGAGGAACACTGACAAACTCTTAACAGGGTGTGTTTAGTAATTCAGGATCATTTTATGATTGATCTTGGAAAAACTTAAAAAATTATGACTAATCTATGAAAATGTTTTTTTTTAAGTATTCTATGACAAGAAAAAGTGTAGCTAAAAAATCTTTTTTTTCCCCCAAATTTCCAAAATGTGAAAACATTGTCTTGCCAATGTACATTTTGCCTCGTAGCAACCAAACTCAGTAAATCCAACTGAGAGTCTGTAGCAAGACTGTTTTTTTTTTTGTTGTTGTTTTTTATCTGTGAACATCCAAGTATCATCCTTTTATTTATTTGTTGGGGGGTTTTTTGCAGGGAAGCTAATTTATGGTAAGATTCATAGCCAAATGCAGTTGAAATCTGCTAGAGACTTCAGTACTGAGCCGCACAACAATCCAAAGCACAAAGCCTGAGCCGAACTCAAAATAATCTGTCAAAATAGCCTAGTTAAAGTCCAAAATCTAACTGAAAAAAATGATGTTCACAGTTATGCATTAACCTGCGTTAGTCCATCAAATAAAATCCAAGTAAGGCTCACTGACGTTTTTGGTTGTAAGATTAGCGAATGGCTACTTTTAGATGGAAGCGGCTCTGTTTACATTCTTTCTCTCAACCTTATCAGAAACAAATTCTTCTTTTTTTTTGTTTATTTTTAGAGCTCACATGTTTATTGTTGCTGTTTGTCCGTTTCTTTGTGATAATATCAGCAACTTTTGTCACGAACAAAAGTCACTGAAAGGTGATGGACGCTGAATAGGTGAGCGTGAGGCGGACAGAACCTCAGCGCCGTAATGGAACAACCTCGCTGATAACGAGCCTGACGCAGAGCTGCTTCCGGTAACCCATGTGTTAATCCGCTTGACTGTCGAGATGGATTTATTTTTCTAAATCAACAACTTTTAGGGGAGTTTCTCACTTATGAACTTATTGCAGGTCATTTTTCCTGAAACTGCTGTAGCTGATTGGAATCACAAGAACGAGACTGAAACATGAGAGGAATTTCCCTTTTTGCTGATTCTCAAGGATGGAAAAACAATGCACTGAAGGGCAGTACCTGGGTTGGGATCCTCTGTTGGCAGCAAAGGCTGCTGGGTCCTCTCACCGTTTTCATTATCAGATGCAATAAAAGCTGTAAGAGGAAGTATGTTCACAATTTGATTACAAATACTTAGTTAAATAAAAACAAAGTATGTGTGTGTTTGGGAAAATCAGTTTAACGTACAGATGCTCTTGTCGTAATGAGCCTCGATGTTGAGGGGAGTGAAAGATCCATCGGTTTTTTCCAACATGTAGGCGACCACGTCATGCAGCGAGTTGAAGTGGACCTGCACAAAGAGCAACGTCCTTAACCGCCGTAAAGCAATTCAATCCAATAAGGAAACAAAAGTGCAGAGTCTGAAGCACAGGTCATGTGCGCCACAAACTTTGGAAAGCTGAGTTTGAAGCCTCTCATTTCATAACTTTTTCTATTTAAAGCGAAACGTCATTCATCCACGTCTTTAATTTATGCAACATTTTGGCAGCCACCTCAACCTTTACTGGCATTTGCCTCCTGCTTGGTCAGAATTTTTATAAACCAACTCATTCATTCACTCATTATAATGACAAAGTCATAAAAAGCGTCAGCTTTCCAGTGCATCAGGTTTGACTGAGGTTTTATTACCGCCTGGCTGGCTCCGCGTAAACAAATGCCATTAGAATCGCTTGGAAATGGAGTCACAGTCCTTGAACCTTCTCCTCTTTTTATGAGTGAGAACTCCACTGTGTTTGATTTGAGATTTCATCTGTTTTTACTAATTGAAACCTGAAAAGCGAGGAGTGCATTTGTATTGTGCCCCCAGCTGTGAGACTCTCGGGGCCAAGGTCTCAAAAGTCATGCAGTTTTGCACATTTGAAGGCTGGTATTTTTGCAACTCGTTAATAAAAAACTGCTTTAAGAAAGAACTGAACTGGATTTAGGTCTGAACTTTGACTGAGCCATATAGATATATGTTCTGATCTAAACCGACTCCCTCCCTTTATTCATTTGAAGAATAATGGGTTTAAATCCAAATGCACAACACAGTTATGTAGCTTTTATCTGTAAATCTACAACAAAACCCAATGTATAACTTTACTTCCACTGCACTACTTTGCAATCTGAAAAAAAAAAACACAATAATTATTTTGGTCGTAACCTTAAAAGATCCTTTTTCCCCCCAAGATACTGCATTGTTTGTGTTCAGACGCTTGTCTGGTTGCACAAAAGGGAAACAATATTTTAACAATTATTTCCATGTGGTGACAATTAAATACAATCGATACTCACAGGTTTGTTCACAGCAATGTAGAAGCCTCCCTCTGGTTTTGGAAGTATGCGATAGTGACGGAAAATTGGTCTGAAAGAGAGACCGATGAACTGAATAATAATAATAACAAAAAAACAACACTAGAGGAGAAAATTTTACATCTTAACAGCAACCAACAACAAACAACAAACTTTGCGCTCCGCAGCTGGAAATTTGTGTCTAGGGGAAATCTGGTTGTGGCTGTTGTCACAGTAGCAGCTTTAAACGTGTGTGTTTACCCGTCAAGATCCTGTCTGGTGGTTATGGCGAAGGAGCCCTTCTGCCTCCCAGGTCTGAGAAGCAGGTTCCCTTTGCTGACTTCTCTCTCCAGCAGCAGCTCGGCCTCCAGATAAGGCACCTCGTAATAACAGCTGCATCGAAGCACAAGAAAACCCCACTCCCTGACTCATTTGCTCATCTTCATCTCGTTTTAGAAGTGGTTTACTCCAGTGAGACTCACGCAGGCATTTCTGTTTTGACAGCAGCAGGAGGACTCGGTTGCGGCTCTGGATTTGTCAGCCTCTCCTTCTCCTTTTGGATCGTCTCTCTCAGAATGTGGATCTGACCCGGCAGCAGGTTCAGGGTGACGGGTAGCTCCAGCTGCAGGGAGACACGATTTCATATTTGAACCACGTGTGTGCGTGCGTGTGTGTGTGGGAGTGGGAGGAACACAAAATGGTGAAACGTGAACAATGACGAGAGGACAGACCTTTACCACAGACTCCATAAATCCCTTCCAAAGTTCCCGAGATTCTGCATTTGGGGCCTGCAGAAAAGAAGAAAGAGGTTGACACAAATATTCAGATAAATTTTAAAAGAAAGTCAATTTGAACAAGCTAAATAACAGGCTGAGTTGTTCTGCATGAATCCACTCACAGTAAATTTGATGCTTCCCTGTGTCATCTCAACGTTGAATCTGGCCGCGTCCAAGTTGGGATCTGGGCTGCTATCGTCCGTCACCGAAACCAGTCCACACAGATCCAGCTTCTCTAAGTACTGATGACACACGCAAAGAGCTATGAATAACAGACAAATCTGGGGGTTTTATTAGAACATGTCTCCGAGAAGACTCACATCTTCGTCTCGTTTGTCATTGAAGAAAAAAAGTGTTTTCCCACACAAGCAGGTCCACAGCTTCCGAGATGTCTGCGCAAACACACAAGGAGATGGGCTCAATAAAAAACACACACGATGTGAAATCACCAGCGAAAACCTTTTGACTCTGAGCAGAAAGAAATGGTGGAAGAAAGAGAAGCAGAGGAAGATGATAAAGAAGATAAACAACAACAAGGAAGTAGCCATCTAGATTGGTGTTTATGAGTCAACATCAGAAACTATGTGCCATATAAATAACAGTAATTAGGTACAACTGGCTGAACCTAATCCAAATCATGCAACCACGTCAACAGAACAGTGAGATTAAACCCAGAAATGTGAGGTCAAACTTTCCAGGGCATTTTTGGGAAGAGCAGATTATCATCCTCTACCAAACTGGATTGGTTGAGTTTAGAGGCTGGTGTCGCCTATTTGACCCTTTAATCTCCGGGCAACGTTTGGTTTGCTCCGATCTTTGCGACACACAGAGCAGACAGACAAACCATCGGACCAGTTGGACACGCAACTGCGCCGAAAAGTCCAATTATTATATGCAGCTTTCCTCACAGATAATTAAACTTTCAAACACTTCCTGTCATTTTGTAATATCAAGCATTCATTTGTAATAACAAGAAAAGATGTATTTCAGCTAGTGATGCGCCGATCCGGCTTTTCCTGGGCATAACCGATTTCCAGTTGCAGGTCTAAACCATCAATACAGATTTTTTTACTCATTCAATATTTTTGTTTTTTTGTTTGTTTGTTTTTTTCCATAAAATTGTTATAACACATCAAAGAACATGTTGTCGACTCTTCTGTAGAGGTTTTGTTTTTATCCAACAGAAAAGTAAGCATTTTTGTAAGTCATGCATCCAACTAAATGTTGAACTTCATCCAATTTTCAGTGAAAAAAAAAAAGCACAAAAACCGCAAAAGTACATGCTGTTGTCTGATGTATTTAAAGACAGAAGCCAGCCCAAGTTGTTTTTTTTCTCTTTTTAATCATTTAACAAAAGAGGATTCTTCACAGTTTGAAATGCTGATCACATTGGACGAATTGTCATTCGTTCAAAAAGAACTGCAAAAGACAATAAACATGTGAAACTGAAATGTTGCTGTTGGACATTGCAGTGAGAAAGAGCATTGATTAATCCACATTGTCCTCATTTTGCATCATCTTAATTACCACACAAGTCCAGAGTCCTACACCCAAACACACAGACCGTCCTTTCCATGCACTGTGTCTCATTTTTATAACATAATCAACATCCAATTAAAACAAGTGATTGACACTAGTCACAAGTTCATTCTTTTATCACCACAATTGGTTTGCAACTATGTCAGCAGTCACAACTCCAGCCTCTTAGTAGGGATTGTGCAGTTTTAAAACGATTATGTATCTTTGAAAAACTAATGAAACAAACAAAAATGAATAGATAAACAGAAATGCAGGATCTACCTTATCTTTGAAGGACCTCTTCTCCATGTAGCCCTCATAGTAAAGGTCTGGCAGCTGGTTCTTCTTCCTCCCATTTCGTCTTGCCATCACTAAAGAGGTAGATTCTTGCAGCAGTACAAATGAATAATAATACTAATAAATGATGTACCTGCAGATCAAATGAAACTTTGATCCAGAGCCCTTACACTAGAACTACACCTCGTGTTTTACCTGCCCGCTCTGCTGCTCATTGCACATTAAAGCAGCAGCAGCAGCTCCGTCTGTGAAAACGACGATGAGCAGTTCGTTGCTGATTGGTCAAATGTGCGAAAAGGGGCGGGGCGTTTGGAGCATATCCACAGGCGAGACTGGATCTGACGCGGACCGGCGCGTGCTCACAGCTGGGAAGTACCTGTGCCAAACCCAGAAACCAGGAAAGAGCTCGAAGGAATTTTTGAAATTTAAAATAGCAGGGACAGGAAAAACAAGCCTTACGGTAAACTTGGAGGTTTAGAGGTTATTGTGTTTACAAAATGACTTAAAAGGACAGCTGTCCACACAAAAGTGTTGGTATGAGTTGTACAGATGTGTCAAGATCTGAAGAAATAATTTTTCTTTTATTTATTTATTTATTCATTTATTTATTTATTTATTTGCAAAATCATATCACATAAAATATGTTAGAAAAACTTCCAAATAAATTTGAGCACATTTATTCAACAGGAACAAAAATCCCATAATATGATATAACTGTAAGCTGTGGCACAATTATAAAATAATATCCAAAGTAATCATTTTTTTAAAACATTGCTACATTCATTTATATATATATA
>CAEGAD010077992.1:0-132554 GCA_903067055.1 Poeciliopsis paucimaculata
TATATATATATATATCCATAGATAATCTTACTTTAAACATAGGTTTTCTCCGGGTACTCCGGTTTAAATACAAAAACAGTAGCTAGCTTGCTTGATATATATATATATATATATATATATCCATAGATAATCTTACTTTAAACATAGGTTTTCTCCGGGTACTCCGGTTTAAATACAAAAACGGTAGCTAGCTTGCTTGATATATATATTTATATATATCCATAGATAATCCTACTTTAAACAGGTTTTCTCCGGGTACTCCGGTTTAAATACAAAAACTAGCTATATCTAGCTAGCTAGATATAGCTAGCTAGATCTATCCAGATCTAGATATCTGTAGATAGATCTATCTAGTTAGATCTATCTATCGATAGCTATATCTGGACAGGTGAATAGATATCTATCGATATCTATAGATCAACCTATATAGATCTGGATAGATCTATCTATAGATATATAGGTCTATCTAAAGAGATCTATCTAGACAGATAAATAGATATCTGTCTATAGATATCTATAGAAAGATAGATCTATCTATAAAATAGATAGATTGATCTATATATCTATATCTATAGATAGATCTGGCTTGATAGACAGACAGACATATAGATATCTCCAGATAGATAAATCTATAGATAGATAGCTCTATCTATGACTATCGATAGATCGGTCCAGATCTACATAGATAGATCCATTCTATCTAAATAGATAGATCTATCTCCCTAGCTAGATCTGTGAGATAGATATCTATCGATCTCGATAGATGTATCTTTAGATACTTCTAGGTTGATAGATTTATCTGTAAATAGATAGGCTTATCTATGGATACATCTATCGAGATCTATCTATAGATCTAGATAGAATGGATCTATCTAAAAAGATCTATCTGTCTAGATCGATATATAGATAGAGAGATAGATCTATCTAGATATAGATACATATAGATACATCTATCTTTTGGGAATTTGCTTGGAGACTGCTACACTCTTGTTCAAAACACCAGCTCAGAGGGGCAGAATGCAGATAGACTCTGTTTCTGAACATTTTAGGTGTGACACTGCGCCACATAAAAAGTAATTACCTCTTCATTCGAACACCAAATTTGAACATTTATTAAAATCTTTATCTCTAATAAGCTTTTCGCTGTTAGTGGTTTTAATTCAAATTCCATGCTACTTACTTCCTGGACTGATGTTGGTATTCATCGTTTTGACTCTCCTGTCAGAAGAATAGTGATTCGACTTGACATAATATAAATTGCGTTTGTAGAAGTTGCACATATCTGACTTTTTTGTCTAAACTAAACAGAACATCTAAATATTCTGGACACGTGTAGCAGTGGTCACTTTTAAAACTAACAGTCGGAGTGGGTATGTGTTGCAGATCTAATTTAATTATTGAGAGCGGGCGAACATTTTCAGATAACCACAGCGACGTTCTGCTCTTCTGCCATTATGTGCTTGAAGTTTGTAATGTCAGATAACAGTAAATCCTTTTTTTTAAATTATTATTCAGTTTATATTTAATGTGGATATCTGCGGCCGAATTGCTTTCCAATCTACAAGTCAATTACTGCCGAACAAATGTTCACGTCGGATACAAGCAGGTAGCAAGTCCAGATACCTGCGACGCGATTTTAAATATCAAAAGATCTATAAAATATTCATTTGGGAAGTCCGAAGTGTTTGAGAGGCAACAATAGAGTCACGGGCCAAACCGACAGAACCAGAACTACATCATACACCTGTCAGACTGCCTGGAGTGTCAAATGTGCTCCACTGACATCGGCAACTGGTCTTCTTGGTATGCGTGAATGTTCAATTAGAGGACAGAATGAGGACCATAGCTATCAGGAGCCCCGGTGCAATGTGTGCAGGAGGAAATATCTGAGAGTTCTCCATTTTAGTGGTGGAGGGGAAGAAATGACGTCACTGAAGATGTTGGACAAGAGGCTGGAAACTTTAATGAATTTATCATCTGTGGATGAGGACGATCTCTTGTGACAGCCCGTTTCATCACCTGCTGATTGTGTTATGAAGCTGTTTTAGAGAAATAATAAACGAGATCAAAGCTGTCAGAAAAGGAAAAAAAAAAAAAAAAACTCCTCAGGTTTTTTTCTTTTACACTTCTTTGTTTATCAGTTTGTTCTCTATGTTATTATGTCTGACGGACTCCGCAGCAGCATTTCAATCGGAATGAGGTGTTGACTTTGACTATTTCTTTCTTTTTCAGCCATTCTATCATGGATCATACGCTACTGTACGACCCAGTTTGGATGAAGCTCCAGCTGTCGGGTTTTTGTCCAAGTACTTGACTCCAGAATCCGTTGCTATACTCCTTGTCGACTTGTTGACTTCAAGGTGAATACTGTGTATGACCACTGCGCAAACCCAAAATGTGACCCACACATACACATTTTTAGGTGTGTGTGCTAAAAATATGGGATGAATGTGGCTTACACCAAACTTAGTCCTGGGCAGCAACTCCACTTTGCTGTCTTCTGCCCAGAGTTGAAGCCTTACTTGTTCAGGCATTACCAAAAGTACTTTTGTGATCATTAGCATTTATTTTGCTTCATGAAATTTGCCTCAGCATTGAGGTGATTTAGCTCGGGTCTTCAAAGAAGATTGTCGACTTTGAAGAATCTTTCTGACTGTATAGCGTTCAACTTCAAATTGTTCAAAGTTGCCCTCTAAACCCTTCTCAGATTGAGGGGTAGCAACAATTGCATCTCTCAGGCCATTGCTGATTCCACTTTGGTAAGTTGCTAATACAACATGCTAAAACTCCTGCTTTTTAGAGGGGGGGTCACGCTTTTTGAATCAGTTTATCAAGTGCATTAGAAAAACAATCTAGATTGGGTATCGATAACAATGTGCCTGACCCACAAGGGCAGATCTATTCAGTCTAATTCTAAGCTTTGTACTCTGAGCGACAGCATGCTTTATTATTTATTCTGTACTGTTTTTAGGATTCCTAATTGCACTTTCTGAACCATTTCAAAGGTTTGTTGCAACCTATTGTTTTCTCCAGTTTTTCTTTATCATTTACTCTATGTTGGCTGTTATATTCCTAATTGTACTGACTGAGCAAATTGAAGTTGTTTTTCCACGTTTGATCAAGCTTGTGAAACTATTGGTGTATTCACCCATGCTGTATTGGTGCAGAGTTTTCAAACAAATTTATAATTCAGTACATTTATGTTTTAAAACAGAAACATTGGAAGTCGATTCAGCACTGGTTTTTTTTGCATCAGATCGGCATTGGTCGATGCTGAACCACAGATATCGGTATCGGAAGTGAAAATAGTGGATCAGTGCAGTCGTACAATATACTAAGTTTACAAAAAGAAGTATCACGAATCTGACATCTTTCTTGAATAACCAATTACTTGGAAATCTCATACATGCCATGCATGGTGTGCATTTAACATAGCAATGTGACGTTAAGGAGCAACATCTGAGGGCAGATATCCGAGCTACATTGGGGAAAAAGTCCAAGGGAGAAGATTTCATCATCCCGACACTAGATGGCAGTGCTGGCACACCGCTCAGGTGACACGTTTGTGAGAGGCAATGCAATTAGGCCTGTGTGTAGTGACCCTAAAGGAGGACTGCAGAGAGTGTTTCTGATCAGCTTGGCTTCATCTTACACATACTGAAAATATCCATCATTGCTGGCTAATGTTCCTTTGCAATAGCCGCGATAATTCGTCTTAGGTAACAGCTTTCTGGTGTTCCCGAGCCATTCTCTGCCTGCAATCAGACTGTTCTTTCCATTTGTGTCAGCCAGGACAAGGAGTTATTAATGTTGCAGAGATTGGCATGCCATTTCTTTCTTTCTTTCTTTTTTTCTCTCTCTCTTAACTTTATTTCTAAGGGTTTGTTGAAAGAGATGGCGGCCATGGCTGTTTGAAAGGATTTGTTGAGTGCAATTTATCCCCCACTGTGTCAGGTGAGATGTGCAGTTTGAGTATTTTAGAGGAAAAAAGAAAAGGAACATTTCTGATCGGTGAGTTTGTTGTAGACACAATTTTTTTTTTTGTTTTTTTAATGTTTTGGTTGTTGGTTCTCTCTCTTGCATCAAGAAGAGTAACAGTTACTGCTTTAGTCTCAAGAACGCTTCTTCAATCAGGAGTCTTGTGAAAACCGCCATGTTTATCAGTTATACGCGTAAATTATTTAGAGGCTACAGAGGAGCGTCGGGGTGTGTATGGGAGCGAGGTAGGACTGTCACATCATGGGAAATGTAGGCGAAATTCCTTGGCTTTCCAAGTTTTGTGCAGATTGACTCACGTACGGTGTGAATAAAGGGAAAAATGATGATGTCTTGATCGATATTTTAAAACAGCACAACAGCAACAGCACGCATCAGTTTATTGTGTGACTTTTAGGAGAAAGAAACAATAAAAAACATTTGCTGACATAATTGGTTCAAGCATATGGTTTACTTTTGCTGTCCACCTATTCAAAATTCAAAAAGCTTTCCTAACATGTTTACTTTTACTTTTGGATGGCAGGTGTTGCAATGAAGCTGTAGGACAAATGAGTTAAGGTTGTAATTTTTCACCATTTGACCCTTATTCAAACTCAAACCTCGTTGCATCTTATTTTATATTTTTTTTCGGTACTTTAGTGTCGTTTTTGGAGCCTCGCTTCACACACAATCGTAGTTTTTGTGGGTTTTATTTGCATCATGTCTGAGTTTACATTTAAGCATATATGTTTTAAAGCAATGACCATTAAAACATTACAATCAGTTTTTTTGTTGTTTTTTTTTATTTTCTAAATTTGACCTTTGCCCTTTAAAAATGGTCAGATACTGACTTAATGTGCTGTCAGGCAATTTAAAAACATAGAAAACACAAAATCAATATGAAAATAAATTATATTTTTGCCTCAATAATAATGCGGCTACAAGAGCACTGTACCCAATTTTTCATGATCAATATCAATAATGCACAATTACTGCACTTTGTTGCACATCTTAAGGTTCTTTATAGTCTGTCTGTCTGTAGCCATGTCGTTGATAATGCATGTAAATATGGCACCATAAATAATATAAGGCCATTTCTTCAAGACATTCTCCGAATGTTTGAGAAAAAAAAAAATCATGTATGATTTCACTAGGGGTTTTGTACATATAAGCACTAAAAACGGTATCAGCCGATATTAGTGATATCTTAATTTATCGGTATCGATCCGATAAATAAAACCGGGCCATTATGAACAACTAATATTTACTTTTATCTTGTTGCCGTCTGTTCTGGTCTTTATAATATCGGTTATCGGTTGTAACAGCAATATTAATATCGGATATTGATATTGACTGAAATGTTCATATCAGCGCATCACTGCATTCTACCCATATTTGCTCTGTGAGAGCAGATTTCTGTCTTCTTTTTCTTTTTTTTAATCTTTATTCCATGGAAACATAAAGAGATGAAACAAAAACACACAAAAAGATATGCGCACATAACTCCCACAATCAGGAATACTGTGGATAAAAACATGGCTGTGTCGCCCCGCCTCCAGAACAGAGACGGCTTTGAAACGGAAAACACTGACAATTAGTTAGAGAGGAACCTGGATTGCTCTCATCACTGCACAGTTAATTTTACCTTTTGAATCGGGAACCATAAAACGCCACCAGTGGAGTTTGTTCCCCAGTTTGATCACAATGGTTCCAAAGTGGGAACTGACAGTGACACTCACTTTGTTCGACTTGTACAGTTTACTTGAAAACGTTCACGTTGCGTTCCTGCCTGTACGGAGGCCTGTTTCTTTTCGACTTCGACACAGTGACATCGGGACTTTGCACCTATTAAGAGGCTGTCTCTCCTCATCCAGTCACGTAGCAAGACGGCACCAATATAACACAGATCACAGAAAAGGTCATGCTGCTCTTCGTCACTGGAAAGGGTAAAAAAGAGAGAGAGAAGATAAATGCAGAAGGAAGTTTCCTGGAGGTGACTGCTGCTTTTAAAACCTCTTCGGAAAGAAGGAAAGCTGTGCATGTTCCGTACCGGTGCCACGCTCCCCACTGGAGCCGTTCTCACTGGGGGTTCAATGTGATTTCTTTTTTTTTTTTTTAAAGCAGCCTCGGGTTTCTTCTTAAAATTCATTTCCAAGATTCTTTGAAGTTCAGCAGACCGAGGGGCGACCCGTTCTAATAATAGCACAGCCGTTTGTGACGGTGTGAAAACCGTCACTTTCCTCGGATCCGAAGCGACGGCACGCAAAAGTTTCCACTTAAACAGCTCAGAAAAAAATAAATAAATAAAAAAACCCGTGCGTGGACGAGATGCTTTTTGACGCCATTTGTACGCGGTGTGTGTGTGTGTGTGGGGGGGGGCTTCACCCTGACTGGTCGGTGGCATCTGTAGTTTTTGGAAACCCAAGCCCGACTCCTTGTAGAAAAGTCAGCTTCACCTTTCCTCTCTCACTGTTTTTTTTAAAAATTTAATTATTATTATTATTCTATTTTATGCAAATCTGCTCTTACTGAGGAGGACTCAGTAAGAGCTGCTGCTCTACTAAAGCTTTTGATAAAGACTTTTACTTCTTAGGCTTATTGTGAAATGAAAAAAAAAAAAGGCAGAAAAACCTGTGAGGAAAGTAAAAGCTGGACTCCTGTAAGCATCTTAACGTCTGTCGCAACATGTGGTTGTACCAGTGCTGCACAGTAAGCCTCACCGCTAAGCATACAGTCAGCTAGGCATGCTAACGTGTAGCTTCTTGGTCTTTACTTCTGTTCCATCCACAGATATGGACATCTGTATTGATCTGATAAATAAAACTGGGCCATTATACTGTAAAAAAGTAATATTTACTTTTATCTTGTTGCCGTCTGTTCTGTTTTTTGTTTTGTTTTTTTTAACCAAAGGTGCCAAAGCAGTAATATCGGTTATCGGTCGTAACAGCAATATTAACATCGGATATTGATATCGACTCAAATTTTTATATCGGTGCATCACTGCATTCTACCCATGGTTGGTTTTTATTAACCAACATTTAAGGGGTAAGTATTATGTATTTTCCAGTTACAATCAAGTTATTTTCTACACTTGTTAGAAAATGCTACATATATCAAAAATTATATTTGAATTTGGGCCTCTGTCTCTTTAAAAACTACCACAAAATTTTCCTCCATGAACTCTTTAATAGCTTTTATTTTACCAGCGTTGCACTGAGAAGTAGCTTGTACCGTGAGCGCAGCAGATGCACAGTTCCGTCAGGTGTTTGCTAATTGCTGCCGCTAGTTTGAAGGAGCTGATGGGAGGGAGCTGTAGGTGAAACCGCAGCTCAGCGGAGGAGCTTCGTCCTTGGCGGGTCGTGATCTGCAGAATAAGCTTTTATTAAACAAAACAATCCATCGGGTAATGAAAAGGCACTAAAAAAAACACAACTTTTTTCTGCCTCTTTGACTGAATTTCTGATCTAATTTAGGAGTAGTGAACTGTGTTCTGCTCGAGAGAGGTGGCCAATAGCAAAATGTCTAAAACTAATCAGTTGTCAGGGCCTGTAATATGTAACTCAGCAAGTTTAAAAGACACACCCTTGGCAGCCTTGATAAATAAACAAATGGTTCAGAGCAAAGGGTTTAATTCAGATTCTTTTCCAGCATTATTTGTGTCTGTTTGGCAACCACAACACGGTGCCTTCTCCACCCCAGAGTGCAAGATTTTCAGCAAGTCTCATGAAAAATGTCTTAAAGGTATGTTTCTGTAAAGGATTCTTCTTTGCCAGAGAACGTTTTAAAACTAAAAAATAAAACTGGACTATTTTTCTGTTCACAATACTTCAGACTCGCTTTGTAAAGAGAGAAAAGCCTTAACCTCATGCACACCACAAAGACGAATTATGGAGCTCTTAAACAAAAGCTGCCACAATTAAGCATGTTAGTTTGTAAATGATGAACATTGGTTATACTTTTAGTAGATTTTTAATCGAGTTAATTGCAGGGTGTGTAACTAATTAATCACATTCTAATTAAAAACCACAGATCAACAAAAGAGTCTTCAATTCAGAAGCCTGTTTTGCTGCTAAATTATTGAATAAATGGACGTATGAGTTCAGCTACAAATATTGTTTTTATTCTGCTGTTGAGGTTGCGCAACTGTCAGGTTGCTGCAAAGTTCTTACACACCTGAACATTCATGTAGCTTCTTTGAGGGAAAAAAAAAAAACTTCCTTAAAAGAAAAAACTCTTTGCACAACAATAGTGTTTTTATCACATTGTTTTTTGTTGTTGTTGCTGAAAATAAGAGTGAGCCTTTGCTTTCAGCACCTTGGACAGTGATCATTCCTGTCTGAAATGTAAAATTGTAAAAATAAATAAATAAATAAAAATTAAAAAAGGATTTCAATTTTTATTTTGTAAATAAAAAAAAAAAAAATTATACAATGAGGCTCGTTGTGTGGTCGTCTAGTAACATTTTGTGCTTCAGTTGCAGCCAGATCTTCTTTTTGTTTATTTCCAACACGGAGAACAAACAACATTCCCTCACAAAAGAAAGAGCCGAGGCGCTTGTTAGTCGCCAATCTCTGCAGTTTATATGTTTCAATTCTTAAGAAGATAATGTCACACCAAGAAAGGCTATGAACTTGGCGTTGTGTCATCCTGTTGTTTTATACATTCATTTGATTAATAAAATTTGGCCAACTATTGAAGCTTAAGTCGGCACGAGAAAGAATAAAACCTCACTGATTGCCGCAATCGAGTAAACTACTTAGTTTGAGTGAAATTATTGATGATCATTTAACACAAACTAGATGGGACTGAAGATATGTTTAAAAGTTTTAGCTGTTCGAACTTATTTAATGTTTTCCTTCCTAATTACAGATTAAAATCAATAAAACATCCACGGTGCGTAACTGCTTGATTGTGCTTCTTAGCATATTCAGTCATTCCTGTACATGCATTACATGTAAATATTCGTTTGGTTTTTGTTCAGGTTTCATGAAGCTAGCAAGGTTCAAGTTCTCTTGTCTTTTGTGCTTCTCCTGCCGTTAAAAACACAAAATATTCTTTCTAGATGTAAAGACAGCTCACAGTCTGAAAGCCCTTTATTCTGAAACGTCTGTGTTTGAGCAAGTATGCGCTGTTCTGCTATAGAAGCACAGAGTGCATGTCAGATTAGCTGAATAACTTACGTCAAAATGCATGTTAATAAATTCAAATCAACTTCCAGAGTCGCAGAGCGCCGACGGCAAAAGACAGAAACACAAACCTTCCTTGGACACCGTGTCGGCGTGGTTTCAGAAACACTTTTGTAAAAGCAGAAAGTCTTTTTTTTTTTTTTAAATTAAAAAAAATTAAAAAAAAGACTTTGTTTTCTCTGTTTCAGTAGTTTGAAATCTATTGAAGCCTCAACAACATGGCACTAAAAAGGCAACTCTGAGACGGGGTTTCTGCCGACTGTGCAGAAGAAAAAAATAACAAAAACAAAAAGACGAAACGCGGAAGACGTCTCGAGAGCAACATGATCACTTGCAGCGATGCGGAGTGAAGATATTTAACATATACTTCAGCTTGCTGCAAGCAACAAGAAGAGTTTCATAACAGGAAGAACAAAAAAAAAAAGGGACACAAAGGTTAAAAACCCAAAACAACGCACACAGGGACATCAAGAAAAAAAACAAAAAACGGAGGAGTAATAAAATCAAAAAGTTTCCAAGGATGAACGTGGTAACAGTTGACCGACTATGAAGCAAACTGCTAGAACTGAACCGAACAGACCAAACAGAATGGGGCTAGCAAGAAAATATAAGCATTTGGAAATCACAAAAAAATGTCCAAATACTGTGATTTATAAATATTTTCCAACGCTGATGAATATGTCCGTCCATCCATTCTCAACTCAGCCCTTCACCATAGTGATGAAGGGCTGAGTTGAGGAAGGAGGGAGGAGGAGGAGGTGTGAGCTTTGACGGCCGGTGCATGAGCCGGAGGTGATGTGAGCCGTCTCAACCTTTCCTCGGCCATCCATCACACCGTAGCGCCTCGCGCAAAGGGGACCAGACAGAGACAGCAAACAGAAGTGTTTGTAGTGGCGCTCGTTCTAAGATCTGTCCGTTCACAGAGAGATTTCTCCCGGGGAAAATGTCCTCGTCTCCCTTCCCAAAGCAGACGCTGGGAGTACGCTTCGCCCAGACGTGAAAAATGGGGCTTTTCACACGCCGAGAGAAATATGACACAGATTCAGAAACGCTAAGGCCCGATCAGCATTTATTGTTCTGTGAATTATAACCACCGCTCATTTCGGTGTGAGCAAACGCATCGCGAATCCTCTTTGTAACATCTTTACTGGTGTCATAAATAAATGCCTGCTCCAGCAGTACGAAAACATACATTTAAAGCTCAGCGCAACACTTTGCAGCGAAAATTGCGGATCAATAATTTGAGAAGAGAGTTTAATCGAAGCAAGAAGAAACACTTTGTCCATATCAGATCTCTCCAGTTTTTTACAGGCTGTTAGAAATCAATGGCTGTAGCTGGATGGTGCAGTAGCTGGTATTACTCCCTGACCCGTAGAAACAACGTCAGTTTATATTTGCTTTCATTTCTCAGTGACAAAGTGATAAAAAAAAAAAAATGAAGAAAATAAATAAAAATGAAAACAGGCTACTTTGTTAAGAAGTGCTTGTTGAAGACAGGAAAACTGAAGTCTGTTCTCATAACCTTTGAACATTTGCTAATGTATCAATATTTCATGTGTTTTATCTGGATTTTACGGGGCAGAGCAACGCAAAGTCGCAAAATAGAGACAAAAAAAGACGTATGGCTTTGAACAAGTAATAATAATAAAAGCAATCCGTCTGCTTTGCTCTAAATGTGAGCCAGTAAACTGTCCAAAGTTTCTGTCTCTTGCGCCTAAAGACGTGAAATCTGTCTGCAGAGCAGGCAAACGCCTCACACACACAAACCAGGCTCTGTCTGTAGAGGACTTGAGTTGTGTGTGCTGCTCCCCGGGGAAAGGAGGAACAGGAGGTGAAGAGGAAACAATCGTGAGCAACAAGCGACTGGTGATCGTGAGAAGGAATATTCATGGACAGCACAGGGGTTTTCAGACCTCGACTTCGAACGAAAATCAGATTTAAAGAAGAAGAAGAAAAAAAAAAGCGTTTTGCAATTAGGATTAAGGAAATCCAGAGAAACCTGGAGGAAGAAGAAAAAACCCATCTTGCTTGCTTTATGACTCCCTTTGTAGGAGAACGACTGACGAAAGCAGGATGAGCAGAGGGGGCCATAAGCAACATCCGCCCAGGAGATAAGAAACACGTTAGCTGTGCTTGGTTAAAGTCGACTCCTTTCACGCTAGCAGAAACTTTCAGACACGAATCAGGATTATTTTATTTGATTTTTTTAATGAACTCGCTTTGCTTCAACCGCCGGAACTCGCTCGGCCCCCTCACGACCCTGAGCGGCACAAAGCAGGCAGAGGAAATGATTAAATGACTGAGTGAAGAAAACAGAAGCACCAGCGCTAACAAACCTTAGCATCAGACTCATCTGGTGTCAAGGCCTTATTTTGTTTCTCCCTGCTGCATCCGCCGGTGCATATAACAAAAAGGGACAAGTCGCAATTAGAACCGCGATTCTACTAAACTTGTTTTATTTCCTGTTGTAAAAACTCGAGTCTGTGCGGATGATTTATGTTCATCAATTTCACCCCAAACGACTTAAAACATTTGTGCGCGCATGTTGTAAGAATTTCAGGATTCGCCGGTTTTTGTTTTACGATCCTCACAGAACAAAGACAATAAAAGAAAAAGGCAGGTTATTACGGCCCCTTGCGACTTCCCAGTCGGGTTTTTACCGCACCACGGCGCGCCGACTGTGTAATTAAAACCTGTGAATGGCGCAGAGCTGAAAGCAGAGGTTTCCATAAACAGAATGAAAAGACACATGCACACTTTTCTCCTCGCTGTCTGAAGTCGAGTCGGACCGAGCTGCTCTCGTTTTAGGTCAGTTGTGATTTGCCAAATTATTCCTGGTTGCAGATTACCACAAAATGTTTTGCTTCTTATTTTGCTTACCTTCATGTTCATGTAAAGACCTTTCAACTTTGAACCCAAACCCTTTGAATTGTCGACAAATCAGTTGATTTTCACCTTGTCGCCATTCAGCAAAGTTAGCGTGAACGATTCACATGAAATACACCTGAAAATTTTGCTATGCCAAAGCTTGAAATTTGTGTACGTTGACCGTCGGCGTACGTGGTCTGTCAACGAAACAAACGTTGCTGGACGATAAATTGTCCCAGAAGTCATTGCGATAAAGGGTGATATTATCTTTTTGGGACTAGTTATAATCTTAACGGCATATTAACGCAAGAGCACACTGTCAAAGATCAAGAAACTTTAAATTCTAACGAACATTTAACACTGAAACTGGAAGGCATTTTAAATATCCAAAATAAATAAAACAGAAACCAAAAAAAAAAATTCTCCTTCAAAAAAAAAAAAAAGAGAAAAGGAAAACAGGGCTAGTTGAGACCAAAGCACCAGAGTGAACAGTTTTTGAGAAAGAAGAGAGAAAAACGTCAAATAATGCAAATGTGGGTTGTTATTTACCATTCGACTGATTTAAGACATTCACTTTCGCCGAACTTCCTCTGGACCTTCGGATTTGGAGTCTAAGGAACTGTCCTCTACTTGCTTTCTGCCGTTCCTGCGATGTGTTTGTCATCCGTCTGTGTTACGCCGATGGAACAGTTGGAGACGGCAGACGCTCCTCCTGTTTCCTCGTGTCCCAGTCTCTCCTCCACAGGAGGACGCTTTGGTCCTCCACACCTATGTTTATCCTGCCTTCCCTCCTCCTCTTCCTCCCCTCCATCAAAAGCCATGTCTCTGCAAAGACTTCTTGCATTTTGAACAGTGCTACCTGCAATGTGGATTCCTTCTTTTTTTATGTATATTTTTGAATTTATTCATGCGGCGGGGGAGGATATGAGTGTTGAACCCCTCAACGTTTTTCTCTGTAAATATGTTTCTGATGGAGATATTGGCATGAAATGCACACCAGACGTCAAGTAAGTCAGTCGCTGTAAAAGAAAATAATCAAAACATATATATATATATATATATATATATATATATCAATAGCCACGGAGAATTAAAGCATATTAAAGACGCTTTCTGGTGATTTTATATAACAATAATCTAAAGAAAACTAGTCAGATTCTTCAATCAGATTTGATTTCGGGGGAATATTCCTAAACAAGCCTTCAAGTTTCTGGAGATTCCTCTTATAGTCTCTGATCTCTTAGATCGATTCTTAGTGCATGAGATTTATTTTGTTTTTCTGAAACATAAGAGACTTCCCTTGGCATTGTGTTTGGATCATAGCGTTTCTCAACATTACGGAGCAGCCCTCTCCCACGACTCACCCACTCAGCTCCTTCAGACTAGTGGCAGCAGCGGCTAGCAAACACACCTGGTGGAACTGCGCATCTCAGTGCAACTCTGGTAAAAACGTGAAAGGGTTGGGAGAGGAGCGACGGTGTGGTGTTGGAAAGAGCAGAGCTTTCTCAAAGAGGCACAGGCCCAATTTAAAGACGTTAAATTACGGAGCCAAATTTCTTTTAAGTCACATTTGATGTACAGCAACTTTACAATAACTGAAGGCAACATAGTTACTTGATTGTGCTATAAAATGGCACTGTGAGGCTGGAAGACACACAATACTGCCTCTTTATTTTGCGTGAGGTGAATGTAAGTTTATCCTTAAGACTACAGATAAAATGTAGCTATTGGTCTATTTACACCAATCTGTTAATTAATGTGGACTCAATAAGTAAATACAGTCAAACTTTGTTCAGTTTCTTTATGCTCACATATGAGCATAAAGACTGGGTTGTGTAAGACTGAGCCCTCCTGGCTACATCTCACTCTCACGCACACAAATCCGTTCAGCCAGTGTTTGGCAGGTCATCCCTCCACGTCCTGCAGGTCAGGTCTTCCTTCAGGTTCCCGCCCGTCTGGATCTCCCAACCCTCTTCAGTTCGCCCAGAACTGGCTCTCTTTCCGAGGAAGCTGTCCATTCAGAACAGACAGCTGGGTGAGTCTGGAGCTGCGGGGGAACCGACGATAGATACATTACAACGGAGCAAAGGTGTTGGCCCTGGAGGCGGGGTGGGGAAAAAAAAAAAGAAGAAAGAGAGCGTGAATAAACACGTAGTTTAAGGTCTACTCCCGGCGTGCGGCGAGAATGCGTCATGTCGCTCTGCGACACCGACTTCTCCCTCCTCCGAGTCTTCCTTCCTGCTTCTCCTCCACCTCTCTAGACCTCTGGACCATCTGATTGGCTGTTGGGGTTCACGGTTCCCCACCGACTGCCAGCTGGACCGAAGGGTCACGACACCCCCGGGTCACGGGCAAGCGTATGGAAGCAGGTCGGAGCAGCTTTGTAGGTTCAGTGGCGTATGCTAACGTATGAAATGACCATTTGATGAAATGCGCAGCAGCTGCCAGGACAAAAAGTCACACCTTGCCCAATCAGATGAGTGCTCTTTATCAGAAGGTCTAAATGTGGAAAAATAAAACCCTCTACACACGCATTGACATATCATTGATAGATGTGGGTATTTTACATTTAGCTGGCAGCAGCCCGGAAAAGGGACGGATCCCCTTCCAAAGACCTTTCCCAACGACGATCAATGGCCCTTGTGGGAGTTCTGAGCCGGCCCGCTTGGCAGGCGCTCTCCCCCCACCCACCTCCAGAGTCTCTTGGGACAAGACGGACAGCAGCTGCTGCCAAACATCTGGCACAGAGAGGTAGGAAAGTCAAAGTCCACTCCGTGAGCTTGTTAATGGAAAAACATCGGCACCGACGGGGTTGTATCAGAGACAGAGGAGTTGTCTGTCTCTTTCTCTCACAAGTGCTGCTGAACATTCCTGTAATGATGAAAGACAGTTTTGATAGGAGGACCCCTGGGTGCGGTGGGACAGCGGGGGCTGGGAGCGCGTTAGACCGGGTGGTGCATGCAGAAGTGGCAGAGCTCAGTTTATAAAAATGTCTCTGTGACTTTTCAGCTCCTTCCCTGGCAGGCGTTTAGTTTCCATTTGCGGATCCCGAACTTTATCTCAACCACAAGACGGAACATGGGAAATATTGTGAAGAAAAGCTGCCATGGCACTAATGACAACTTCTGATTGCCGTGAACAACGGCACGGTTGCTGGTGAGTCAGGTCGACGAATGTTTCTGATTCACATTAAAGACAGCCCAAGCTGTCCCTTCAGCATTTGACCGTACCCTCCCACCCCCCCAAATACTTTAATCTTCCTGAAAAACTACCGTACTCTAATTTAACTGGCCTCTCCAGGAAAGAGCGTCGGCACATTCCAAATCGAAACCACAAATGAAACATTCAGTTTTTAATAGTGCCGCCAAGCGATGTTAAAAAATATTCTATCACTTCATCAGACTCTGACGTTAGTCTGACCTTGATCCCAAGCCCACTTTAAAATTTGTGACCTTAATTTGTGAAAATGTTCGCCTTTGAAAAGCCAGTGCTGCTCAGTGCACACAGATCCGTGAATAGACAAGAGCTCCACTGTGTGGCATTTTGAAATTATTGATTAAAATTGCACACAAACTTTTACTCTCAACCTTCTTAAAAGCCGTTTCTTGTCTGATCCTCCCACCATGCAAAAAAACTGAAATGCATCCCGGAAAGGTCAAAATAAATTTGTCAGAAATGACAAATATATCCTTTGATATTTCTAACTCGGAGTAAAGACTTCGTCGGGCATCGAAAAAGTCGTAAGTGGTCTTGAAGCCGACGGGCGGTATAGAAAACAAACCATTAATCATTAAACGAATTGCCCAGAGCTTTGCGAGATGGGATTGTGAAAGGATAAATAAAAGTATTTATGTAATTTCAACTACACAACTGCCCAGCTTTTCGGGTCCCCAAATGAAAGTATCAAAACGTCTTTATTCAAACTGAGCCACTTGGGACAGAGGATGAAATTGGAATATAAATCTAACAGAATTGACCAGTAGTAGGGTTTTTCTTTTGCTGTTTCTGTCAATATTTTAGAGCTCTTTACTGTAAGTTTGTCCTCATTATCCTCAGCATCATTAAATTATTACTGTCTTTGATAAAACAAAAGGGCCTCTTATTGAATGACTTCATCTCCACTGATGGTTTTGGATATGGGTGATATGGCTGTCTGCCCAGGCAAAAAAACAAACCGTCTGAACTGCTGTTGAAATTCTGTAGTTCAATTAATGAAATATTTGGTACCAAACAGAGATTTTAAACACAATATGACATTTATAAAATGTTTATACAAGTGGTGAAGGTCTGTAATTAATCACTAATTATTGACTATTGACAAAACAAGCAACATCTTAAATACAAAAATCCCTTTTTGTCACTAAATTACTGAATAAATGCACTTGAGCTCAACAACACATACATTTATTGTTTTAAAATCTGTTATTTCAACCATCAGATTGGTGCAAAATGCTATTATATCCGTTCTGCTTCCAAGTGTAAAAATATTTCTTTCCAAAGAAGTGTTTTATTTAGATACTTCTTTAGAAATGTGGACAGTGACAATACTTGAACACAACTATAGTCTTGTCCAGCGTCCAATCAGATCGTCTTTCAAAGCACAAATGAATCCCAGAGTGCCAAGAAAAGCAGCTCTGCTATTGTTTGCGAATGTTGCTTTTGGTTGTTTTTTTGGATGTGCGTCACATTTATTGACGTACCAGGAACGTGGCTCTGGCTGGAACCTTTGTATGTTTCCAAAATATAAAAAAATCCAGAGAAACACCAGTGACTAATTGTGTTAAAATTCTTACCGCGGTAAGATCTTTGTAATTAATTAGTCGAAATTCATGAGTTGAAGTCCCAGCTGTAGTTGAACGTATTTCAATGCCTTCTCAGCAGAGGTGATGCTAAAGATTAGGGTGATGGCAAGGAGGCCATTCCACCTCTAAAACTTGGAGCTCATCAAAGACAAACCAACAAACTAGTTGGGGAAACAAGAATCTAGTTACAAATATGGAAAGGTTTGACTGCTGCAGCCTTTCTCTTTGTTTACAGTAAAGGGTGTAAATCGGTTTTGAGATGCCAATTTTAAAAAGAAATTAAGATCAAAATAGCTTTTTTTTTTTTTTTTTTTTTTAAACCCAAAATGTGTACATTTCAGGGATTTTTATTGTCTTTTGAGAAATTCCTGTCTTATTCTCTGTCAGAAACAAACCTGTCGATTGAAAAGATTCTTAAATCTAAACTTAAAGGGCGTGTTAGACATTTCAGGCCTAACTCTGTGAGATCGCTGTGTTTTTAGTGTTAAGTTGCATATAAAAATATGTTTTTGGTTGCGTGTGGGGTGGCAACAGGAGGCGTTTGCCCGGGGCGCCATTCACCCAAGAACCGCCACTGTTGATTCTGGAAAGGGGAAGAAGGTGTGAAAATATCAAACTGTCTCCGAAAGCGACATGCGTCCAAATAAAAAGAGATTAGCAAATGTGTTTCACTTTATTTGTTTTATTTATTTTGGCTTTAGGATCCCAGGAGTCAGGAGCTTTGTGGTGATCAGAAGGTTCAGGGAACCGAGGTAAAAAATGACACCTGGGTGAGATCAGCGGCGTTAACGTGACGACTGAAGTTGTTCAGACAGTGTAGAAACCACAAACAAACAAAAAAAACTTTAAATGAGGTGAAAAACAAATCCCTGTGGGAATAACGACGTACTTATGCAACTCAACCTCCCACTTCACACCCCCCCCACAAAAAAAATCTAAAACATAAATAAACAAAAAAGTGGTGCCATATTCATGTCATGAAATTGAGCATTGGCATGAATAAAAAAATACTTAAAAAAGAAAAATCAACCCAGCTTCCGTCTTCTGAGGTACACAAACACGTTTGTGTCCTTGCAAGGACTCCTAAGGTTGTTTTTTATCTTATTTTTTTTGGAGGGTGGGGGAAACAAAACCCACAAATGAGAGGAAGCTGCAAAATGAAATTCAGGTTTTCTGCTTTCGCATCCTGCCTGAAGCCTCCTTCCTTCTGCAGAGCCGAACAGAACCAACTCTCATCTGCGAACGAACCAGAGAGAGAGATGGTTCTGTTCCTCTCTCTTGCTAGGCTGAAAAAAAAAAAAAAAAAGCCAGACAGTGCAGATGGTGCGTTACGCACCAAAAACACAAGGCCAGCTGCCGTACACACACGCAGTCAGTTGACATGCAAAGCTGGTTTCTTTGCACAATCAGAACAATTAACAATTACTAGAGATAAAAACTCACAGAATGTTGAATTTCCTGTTTGTAGATTATGCAAAAAGTCCAGAAAATGCAACTTTATACGGTTAACCTGAATTTATTTAGTTTCGGCTGCTAATCAAATGGTGAAATGAAGAAATATTTAAATCAAAACACATAAATTTAAGTATTTAACGTGCATACTTGGGTAATTGGGTCTACTTTGGAAAACATCGACTGCCAGATATGTTTCCATTGCTTATAGTGTTTAGTGCTGAACATACATCAGGACTGGAAGCAAACATCTTGTGTTTGAATGTGTGATTCGGCGGAGGTGATTGGTCCCAGAGTGGCGCCCGGAGGGATTCTGTTTACTTCTGATCTGCCTTCCAGCGGACCAGACGCACTGTTGCAACACAGACCAACACCTGACGAAGGATCACCGTGACTCCGAAACGCTGCGAATGTAAGTTGGTCTTCTAGACGTGCTTTTAAAACTTAAAGTTCTTTCCAACTGATTTTTTGGTTTCGTCTCAGTTTTTGCATCATGAAAGTGATTGTTTTTAGTTCCTTTTAGTTATTGTTCGTCCGTCCAAGGATGCAGATTTTTATTTTTAGATACGTTTGTTAGTTTAGCCCTTTTCTAGTTTAACCCTTTCGGGTCCGCAACAGGCACAATATGCCTATTTTTTTACGTTGAGGATTAAGAGGACCCGGGGTGGACAAGGGTTCTGCGCACCACCCCCACTGGCGAGAATTCGTTAATACCCCACCACGGGGTTTTAATGGCAATAAAGTGAGACAATGCAATTTTCTGAAGGACAGTCAAAACGACGAAGTGGTGGTGGCAGCATTATTCTGCGGGATCAGAACACTTAAAACTTGACAGCAAATGGATTTGTGCTCTCAGCGTCGCACTGAGGCACAGCTGACCTCGAAAATCAAGTTTACTTCTACTTTAGTGAACAGCAGCTGCATGTGTTGAATAAGTAAAAAAAAAAAAAGTTAGATCGCGGTAGATGTACTAGTCCAGGGCAAAGTGTTGACGGGGTTTTTGAACTTTAATTCGATAATTACCAGAAAATGATGGTGGTGGCGTTTTTGGAACAGTGGCTTGGATTTCGTCCTCACCTGAAGGGCGTTCGACAATATCCATCCACAAAAAAGTTGGAGCTTTTGATGGTTTAAAAAGAAAGAAAATACAAACACAAATCGACTTAAAAAGTACATGGTTTGTGTAGACAGGCTGTCGGGTGAAAGCATCTTAGTGGCACAAAGATTTCACATCTTGATGCTCAATTTTTAAAGTGTTTTTTTGTTGGGTTTTTTTGCTAAGTCATCGTTAAGAAGACGCTGCACACTGATTTCCATCTTTTAAAAAAGTGTTAATTTGCTTTTTTTGAGCATATTAAGTGTATTGACAATATAAAGTTTTAAGTTATATTAAATAAATGTAAAAAAAAAAAAAAAAAAGGACTTTAGACAAACTTATTTTGATGACATGTAACAAATTATCCTCCGTTAATTTCAGGTGGTAGTTATAATCCTTGCATTAGGTGTGGCATTTTCCTCTACAGAGGTGTTTCTCTTCACATTTTACAAAGCAGCTAAAGTAGGCAAAACCCCCCCAAAAACAAAGTGATTTGTGGGTCGCCGAACCAACGTTTTATTTATTAAAGCAGCAGCTTGAGCAAAATATCTGACAGCCGGACCATGAAAACAGATCAACTGCAGGCGATCGCTCCCAACTTTGAAAGCAATTTCAAACGCGGCTCGCGGTGATGTAACTGCCTCGTAGCTTATTATCGCCAGTCGATGTTCCTCCGACTGTTTTCGTCTGGCCTTACCCCCCCAACACCCCCAGCCTCCTCTTCTCCCTCTGAGGAGGAAGGGTCCACAGGAGCTTGCTGAGCATACAGTCCTAACAGAATCCCTTTTCAAATTAAATTTAAATGACCCCCTCAGCTCATAACCAGAGGCTCTCACGACAACTTAATTCATAATTCAGTGCTGAGCCAGGGCCTCGAGGCCTGTAATGACGGCCTAAATGGAAGAGGGATGCTGCTAAATGGGCTGTTTGTTTGCACCTAAACCTCTTTATAGGCCGCAAGTCCACAGCTCAGCATCGGCGCGATGGAGGAGAGGAACAGGTCGATTTGCTGACCGGCCGCTTTCACGTCTCGGATTGCCGTTTGCCAGCGATTGGGGGGTCAGGTGGGGAAGGTTTTAGGAGCGTCCTAAAACACTCAACAGGTCAGACGACTGGTTAATGTCCGAGTGTGTCGGCAACCTGTGAGAGAGGCGTGCGCTGGACAGGATGTGGAGGGAAGAACTGAAGAGAGCAAAAAGGTAAAGGAGGCAGACAAAAGAAGCTTCGCCGGGATTCGTTTTGGCTGACGTGACTCGCTTTTGTATTTTCTTCATCCGAAAGTGGAAAATGCAGACACAACTTAAGCTATTGGAGAATTGGAGCATTTTTTAAATGTCTTCACCTCCCTGAAATAGTCCTTTTTTGCTTGATTTTTTGTGTCTAAATCACTTTTTGGAACAAAAAAAAGAAGACTTTGGCCACCAATTTGGGAAGGTGGCGGTGTGTAATGTTACACTGCAAAATGATAAAATGTTGTTTCTAGTTCGATTATCTTAGTACACCTGAAATAATAACACAACATAGGAGCTTGTAATAGGTCACTAATTCATTATTGATGAAAACGTGCTGGTTTCATTGGCAGTTTATTTTACTCATGACATTTTTCTCATAAGTGTAATAATCTGCCAAAATTGAGTCATTATTCACCCCAAAACAAACTCCTATGTCTCGTTGAAAAGTTATTTTTGTCTCATTTCAAGTGTATGAAGACATTTTCAGTAGAAACTAGAGCTAAAATACTTGGTTAGACTGTGTGTTTGTATGCCATTTGGTACATAACCTATTATTAACAGGAGCCACAGAGACGCTACATGATGAACACAATCTTTTCTACATTAAGAACTGATCTCAGTGTTTTCATCCCTATTGGATGCACTAGAATGACATTAGAAGGCCAATATTGTTGCTGGTGTTTCCATGTTCCTGTAATTTACGTTAACAACGGGTAGCGAGCACATATGACTCGAGCTACACGTTGATCAATCCTAATAATAATTCCTTCGCCGCGACGTTAATTGAGCTGAAATAAACTCGTATTTCACAGATTTTGTGCCTCAGACTGTCAGATCACGGAGCTGTTATAGCCAAAAAAACCCAAAAACCAACACATTTCTTTATTGAGATGCATGCCAGTATATTCTGGGTAATGTTCTGTGATTGTTGTTTTTGTTTCCTTCTTACTGTTTTAGAAGTCAGCAGGCTTCTGGATCAAATTCATTTTTCATTTTTAGCTCTTTGATTATTCTACTGCACGTTGATAACCTTGGATTAGACTTCTGTTTCCAGCTAGGAGTACATCTTATCTAGCTTTGCTGTGGAACTCTCTCACCCTGAAAATGTACACTGTAAAAAAAAGAAAAGCAACCAAACAAAAAAACACGCTGTCTATATTTTCTGAAGCATCCCTAGAACATTTCCTCCATCCGCTCGGTGCTGAGTCACACTGAGACAGAGACACACAACCGGCGGAGTGAAAGACGCACATAATCCACTTCATTACAATCTGGTTGGTTTTTTGTTGACTATTCTTTGTGATGCATTAATATTTTAGCTTCCAGAATGTTTTGTCTTCCTGCACAGGCAGTGGAGAGCAGAGCCAGCACATCTAGCGACAGAGGCTCCTGGCCCGAGCCTAGCAGCCGGCGGCTCTCTGGAGAGGCAGCCATGACGGCCGGTCAGAAAGGTGTTCATCTAGCACTCTCTTCCTGCTGGACACCGAAAGACCGTCTACTTCAACCCCACCCGTCTGTTTTATCTGCAAACATCCCCTCCACTTGCGTCAGTTGTGTAGAATGACAAATTGGAGAGAGAGAGGAAGAAAGAGAAACACTTTTGTCCGTTCTAGTGAGCGAAACACCTCAGACACTCAGGAGATTATTGATTGGCTTTAGTTCTGCATTGCAACAACAGCAAAAAAATCTTACCAAGTATTTTTGCTTTAGCTACTACTGCAAATATCTCAGTACACTTGAATTAAGAGGAAACTAACTCACAAGGAAGTTTTTAGCAAGATACATGAGCTTATTTAAGTCAACGATTCCCTAAAAATTGATGAAAAAGTTCCAGTTCCACTAACAGATTATTTAATTTAAAACATGGGAAAAATGTATTGTTGGAAGTGAAATAATCTGCCAGTGGAAGTAGTCATTTTTAATCAGTACGAAGGAATTATTGACTTAAATAAGCTCCTTAATCTTGCTAAAAAAGTTCCTTGTGAGTTATTTTTATCTGAATTCAAGTCTACTAAGGCATTTACAGTAGAAACTAGTCCAAATTTACTTGGTGAGATTTAGTGTTTTTGCAGCGTTAAATTATGCATTTGAATACAGCAATACGGTGAAATGGTGTTGTTTTGCCCAAAGCGATCAGCATCATATATGGTTGAATCCCAGCCAGGGGCAAACTGGCCGTTTCTTAACTCTTAGCTGGAAGGCAACTTAAGAAGAATTATTGTTTTTCTTCCTCTCTCTCTTGCTCAATGAAAGCAGAAGATTTCACCATGTGAAATATTTTCAGAACAAGTGCGACGTGTGCGCATGGTTTTAATGGCACGATGCACCGTTGTTTTAAATCTCCCGTCAGCAACCACTCCAAAGGAACAACCACTCTGGAAGCACGACACTCAATAGAAAAATCACACGTTGTTTAACGCTGTCAAATGTTGGTGTAATCTTCCATCTCTTGTAAACTCGGGGTGCCCCGTGTCACTTCTCCATAGTTTTTCACGGGTGGAAGATGGATCTGTGTTATTACCAGTGTCATCTCCGATGTTGCTGGGTGTTAATCTTTCTGTTTCAACTGCGCTTCATGCACTTTCTTACATCATTTAATAGCGGCAAAGGGTATTAAATGTGGGGTGCTCTCGTCGAGCATTAACCAGGAGAACCGGTCTCAGCATGACAGTAATTTATGTTGTTAATCTGTCCAACTGTCCATAAAACAGGCTAAAAAAGACATTTCACCTGGAGGTTCAGCTAAATTATTGCCATCATTAAGATTTTTTCAAGGAGGCACATTTCTTTCCAAGATCTTCTGCCTCTATTAACCATTTTATCTTCTGTATCTTGAGAATATGCCCCATCTGCTGAAAAATAAAGTAAGAATGGATGTTTTATATAGCTAGTTTTGTGTATTTTTTTTTAAGGCCATTATCTGCTGAATGAGACTGAGAGAGCAAGAAAAGGAGATTGCTGCTCTTGTCAGAAACCAAAGACATTGAGGTTTTTTTACAGCAGTATTGGAGGAATGTTATTTTAGCATCTCTAACCGTACAGGTAAGAAATAAAAGTTCAGTAAGGTTGAATTCACACTAGTCCGCTTCAGTCGAACTCCAGTTTGTTTACCTAGAAAGTCCGGTTCGTTTGGGGAGGTGTGAACGCACAATCAAACTTTGATGTGAATCAACAGAAACAAACCAGAAGGCAAACCAGAGCAAACTCTGGTTTGCGTAAGGACCTCAGTGTTGGTTCTACCAAAGTGAACTCTAGCGTGGTTCAGAGGCATACGTGGATGCAAGCGGACCAGAGACCGCTCCAAAAGCAAGTAGTAGACTGTGGCGCAGGGCTTTCTGGGTAAATACAACCAAGAAAAAGGAGCCAGTCTAGCTGTAGCAGGAGAAATGGCTTGTGGTCTTTTAGCAAAGGCAAGAGAAATCTTTCAATTGCCACTCCATTTCTGTTTACATTTCCTGGAGACGGCCGATACGCTCAATCTCTTCTTTGGAGGTCCTCGTGTTGCTTCCTTCAGTGATTCTTGGTGAAGCGCCATCACAGGTGAGGAGAGGAACAGGTTTTTCAAAGGGTTTGGATAATTTAACAAAGTGCAGAGTGTGCACTTTATTAAATGTAACAAATGTTGCAGCTTTGGTCCCGATGGAACCAAGTCTACCAGACTATCAGATGTGAAATCACCCTTAGCTGCCTTGGTGAAGTCCCACCTCACGTTTTAAAACCTCAAATCAAAATGAATTCTCCCATTATTTGCTGAACACAACTCAGAATATGTAAGGCAGACTAACATTCTCTTGAACCTTGAAGCCCAAGAGTGACTTTGTCGCCCTTTCTCCAACAAAGCAGCCATAACCCACGAAGGCATTGACTCCCCTAAAAATCTGAGGGTGTTCTGTTGCATCAGGCTCCAAGATGTTAGCAGCTGATCCTTTACGTCATGTAAATTATGAGCTGAGACATCCCTGGACTTATTTGTCAAGGGATAGACGTGCGATTGGACTGAGATCTGGAACTTTTGGACGCCGAGTACAACTCCTTGTTGGGCTTCTCAACTCATTTTTGATCGTCTCTGTAAATTGTGGCAGAGTGGATTATGTTCCTTAAAGAGGCCACAATTGTCAGTGCTAAACTTATATGCAGTCACACCTGCATCAAACCTGAATGACCCGTGTTTGACCCCTTTCTCTTAGAACCAGCATTTACGTCTTTATGCAGTTTCAGCGACAGAAGATGATCTTGTTGGATCGTAACTTTGCTCCAGACGCGTATCAGTGAGTCTTAGACCAGTGATGGCATAGTTACTTTGAAAAAATAACTTTAATCAGACTACTGATTACTCCTTGAAAAAGTAACTTAGATTACTGACTACTTGATTTGGAAAGTAACTAAGTTACATTAAAAGTAACTTTTTTAGTTACTTTCAGCAGCTGCTAACAACGCTGTGAAAATGACATTAATCTTTGCCCAAATTTAATTGCAAGTTATTTTATAATAGTAACATCAACAATGTGTCTCCACTTATATGGTTGAACAGAAGGGGAGATTGTTTAATGGTTACAACAGTACAAAAAAAATTAAGTGTTTCCTACGCTCCAAATCACTAAACCTTCATCTTCGCTTGTAAACAACTCGGCTAACTTTGGACGTAGCTTCTACCATACACATTATCAACACAGACCTAGAGCGCCCTCTTGCGGTTTAGTGTGAAAATAACATGCAATATGATATAATAATGTGTTAATAATTTCACACATAAGTCGCTCCAGGGTATAAGTTGCACCCCTGGCCAAACTATGAAAAAAACTGCGACTTATAGTCCTGAAAATACGGTACTCGTTACTGAAAGAAGTGGTCCAACATCGTTTTCTATCTCTGGACATCTTTTGTTAAATACTCTCTAGTTTAAACCAGGAGTGCTCCACAATTTTCAGCCGTCCCCGTCGTCCAATCGTCACAACTTAAGTCTTGCAATTTTTTCCTGCTTGTAGCACATCGAGTTTGAGGACACAATGTTCTCTTTTTGTCTCGTATGTCCCCAAAACTGGCACCAAAATTGAGAGTTAATCAGTGTACTTTCCATCACCGTGAAAACAAATCATGAGAAAAACATTTAGCATGTTGGTGAGGCTTTTGTCATTTCTGAGTGAGTTTGTGTTCTTTGTCCCTGTAATTTGATCATGTGAGCTCATCGCTCTGCGCTTTTCCTCTTGCCTTTTCGCTGCTCTTCGTCATTTTATAGTATTCACCAGTAGGCTACTGACCACAATTTTGAACAGAAAAAGGCTTTCGAGGTTTGTTCATTCATTCAACTGAAACTAAAAAATGTTAAACTTGCAGCCCTGTTTTGTGTGCTTGAGCTCTGTTAATGCAGGCTGGAGGTAGGCGATATAAACTCTGACTTTTATCAAGATATTTTGCAGTACCAGTGTGATAAGGATAAAAATTATTACTTATTTTTTAGATAACCACAAGGCACAACATTATTCCCACCGCTATATATGCTGCTCTTGAAAACCATTTCTATTTGAAAATGGCCTTAAGATACAATTTACTTAAAGGAGGTTGATTTATATCACGAAGCTGCACAGAGACTTCGTCTAATCAAATGTACTGATGTTTATTGATGCTCTTGTGGAAAATGACAGTGGAGAAAATAGTAAAAATAACATTTCAGGGGTGCTGTGGTGGCACAGGGGTGTGGAGCACAACCTGCCTAAGGAGGCCTTAGACACAGGTTCAATTCCCAGCCTGATGACCTTTGCTGCATGTCTTCTCCCTCTTGCATTACTCACTTTCCTGTCTAACTAGTCTTAAATAAAGGCCATTAGAGCTAATAACACATAACAAAATAACATTTCAGTCAGTTTTTTTAATGTTAAAGGGGCAGGTATCCACCTTTTGCAGGTATCCACCTTATTCCTGGGAGGCTTACTGTGGAAACGATTATGGCTCTTACTTCCAAAACCCAACGGAGGTAGCAGTGTTTCATTGTAATTTGTTGGGGTTTTTTTGCTAATCTATATTCATGATAGAAGTTACTGCTCTCTTTTTGGTTATAACACAATATTTAGTAAAACTTGTGTACGGACACACTGTCTGATATCAGAGAGCTGCTCAGTACAGAGGATTGTAATTGTGAGTTTAATCCTGGGGAGTCACAGGAACACAGTGTTAAGTTTTATAAGGTGAATTAGCAGCGCTGCTAGCAACTCTCTCCTCTGAAGAACTAACAGTAATAAAGAGAAAAACAGCAGAGCTAGTCAGAGATCTCAGCTGCCGTTCTGTGCCGACAGTATAAAACACCAGAACTACATAATATTAGCTTGGTGTGATGTGAATTTCTGGGATAATTTAGTCCATCACAACCAGAATCTCGAGGTTCTTCGTTGCTGAATGTCGCTGCAAATCAGAGGAGAAATGACCAACCTGCTGCTCTCCAGACCGTAATACGGAGAATTTCCACAATGGATGTTCATGGACATATATATACCACTGGATATACAGTGGTAATACATACCAGTACCACTGGACTAGAACCGAACCGAATCACATATTAACCTGTGATAGAGAGCAGTTTGCTGCTGGAAAGTGTTGTAAGATGCCCTGGTGGAGCTGGGTAACTATTGTGTTGTTCGTGGCTGTACTCTAATAATCAGACCAAGTTTAGTTTGTGGCTGCAGCGTTTTGAAGTTGCTCCCAAAACAAGCGGTAGTTTTCATCGCCTGCCCATAGATATGGAAACAAAAAGAATTTGGTTAAAAATGTTAAACTAGAAGAGAAAACCCAAAATGTTTTGTGTGTGCTCATTTCACTGTGTGGACAAAAAGCCAATGGAAGAAAATCCGCATCTCCATCCGCAGCAACTGAGTCAGTGAAGTAGCTACATATGCTAGTGCGGCTTATTTGCGGCCATTTCTTCAAGTCGCCAAACTCTCCCTGCATTTACTGTAAGCAGCGGAAAGACAATATTGCCACATGTAAGCTGGAATAGCTGGAGTTCCCACATATTTTATAGCCTAAAACCTCTGTGGAAAGCCGGTTAGCGAGTTGCTAACATGTAAGCAAATGGCGGTTCTGGTTAGCGGCGGGAGTCGCGCCCGTAAATCACGCAAAGCCTCGTGGGGGCTAGTCTGTTGTTAGCGGTAGCATCGTTATCATAGACTAATTACTTAAAATAGCACAACTCACTATTCACCTGACAGAAACAAGTTGAAAGCTATTTAATGCTTCTTTTGATCCTAAATGTTTGACCAACTTGAAACTAAATTGATTGTATTCTTCAGGCTTTTGAAAACTTTCTTCTGGCTCGTATAATATGAGGTCTGCAGCTCCAGATAGTTAGTTATGTGGATCGCCTCGATGCGGGTAAATCCTCAGTATTATAAAAGCAATCTTTTTTATCGAGATGATACGGATCATATCCTAAATATACTTGTATTTTTTGACTGCCTTGTCTGTTCCAGCCTATTAGGGCATTAACGTACTGTTGTGATTAATTTTGCTTTGTTTTGATCCAGAGAAATCCACTTCCGGCCCTCCATCTGAATTTCTTGCGTCATCCGGGTCGTTAGGAGTTTGTCCCTATCTAAGTCATGGTACTGATGCATTTAATAGAGTTTAAATAAAGGCAGCTCATTTATAAAGCAGCTAATGTGTTTTCCTACGGAGCTCTTAGCTCCGTATTTATGGTTGTTATGATATTCCAGACGACGTTTCTCATTTCCC
This sequence comes from Poeciliopsis paucimaculata, assembly GCA_903067055.1. Lineage (NCBI taxonomy): Eukaryota > Metazoa > Chordata > Actinopteri > Cyprinodontiformes > Poeciliidae > Poeciliopsis > Poeciliopsis paucimaculata. The sequence continues at coordinate 28,334 of CAEGAD010077992.1, forward strand.
AACACGCTACAGGGAGCCTCCTCCCCACCGTCAACACAACTTTGGTGAAGTGAGGCTTTGAGCGTCAACGCGACACAACTTTGGGGAATGTACCGACAGCAACTATTTATTTGGGGGAATAAAGCATTAAAGACATTTGCATAATCTGAGCAGTGTCGCCACTGGACCACAAGAGCAGCAACTCATAAGTACGCTCCTAATTTTCACTCTTGTCGCTGCGTGCTAACTGAGGAGCGGCAAGAGGAAAAAAAAAGAAATCAGCTGTTTATCTCTTTCACGTTTATTAGCATGTCTGAGTCTCTCAGCTGTCACGGTTCATTTAGACAACATGTCTTCTGGGAAAGAGTCATGTGTCGTTTTATGAGTGTGTCTAAAGCGAGCGGTCCTGGAAACAACAGACACGCCGCGCACTCTGGAATCTTCCTTTAAATTAGCTGAGACAAGACCCCCAGGAGTGCTTGTATTCCCTTTTACTGGCGCATCTTATCTTCATTAACACAAGGCTGGCAGAGGAAAAAAACTTGGTCACCAAAGCGGAACATTACCAGTATTTTTAAGATTGGTGTATGAAAACAGGTGGAGAAATTAGGACTTTTAGTTATTAGAAAAACAAACAGTTCCCGATTAAAGCTGCAGTATATATATATACACGTGTATGAAAATACATATATATATATATATATATATATAAATATATATATATATATACACGTGTATGAAAACATATTTGTTAAAATTGTCACTATGTCCTGACAGTGTGACTGTCAGTCGATACTGCTAAATGTGCTAATGGCGGCGGAATGAAAACAGTTTATCCTTTATCGTCAGTGGCCATGCTAACTAGACTTAGCATTCACAACATTCTCTACAGCTGCAGCGTAGCAGAGACCAAGTGGGGGAGGGATTGTAAATGGCAACGCTAAGACCCACATCCTTGCTCTGATTGGTTGTTTCTAGTTAGCGCTGGATTAATTAATTTCATATATTTTAATACATTCAAAGTTTAAACGCAATTAGTTGCATTTATTTCTGACCGGAACCTTCGTAGTTACCCGTTTCTGGTATGCCGTAAATCTGACAAACATCCACTAAGAACGATAAAAATCTTTTGGCTCTCTGGGTTCAAGCTTGTAAACAAAAAATAAAAAAAACAAAGCGATCTGATGGGATGGTAACTAAGACTGTTGTGTTTCAGTTGTGCTAAAAGTAGGAGGCCTATGAATGGGAAATTAACATCTCAATGCTAACATGTTGCACCAGCACAGAGGTACCCAATGCTAATGTCATCGTCCACAGTCCATATTTCCAAAGAAGAATTGTCTATGAATGAGAAGAGGTTCCTGAAACACTTGAAAGTTGAATGTGTACCACTAGTCTGGTGGTACACAGACTAGTGGTACAACAGACAGACCAAAAACCCAAAAATATTTTACCTTACCATCTGAATATCACTGCTGAAATTGAGGCAGCATTTTATATTTGGTAATATCCTGTTTTAATGAGCCTATGTAAACTGCAGCCTCAATTTCAGTTCTCTTAATTCAAGTGAACTAACATATTTGCCCTGGAAACTAGACAAAAACACGTAAGATTTTGTGTTTTGTATTGCCAAAACTGTCACAGATGGCAAAATGTCTGCTAAATGCTGCAACAAAAAAAAAAAAAAAACGCTTAACAAAGACAAGTAAAAACATCGGATAACACCTAAGATTTTAGAGGCTCAAAAATCTAAACTGAACACTACACTTCAGTTGAATTATTTGCTTCAATGTTTCTCACATAAAAAAATACAGCGGCTTCTAATGAAAGAAAACTGACAGCCAAACTGAAAGCAGCACAAAGCGAAGCTAAGATTGAGGGGAGATTGAATAGATTTTCTTTTTTTTGCAGGCTGTCCTTTTTATTAGTATTCTTCAGAAATCACAAATACAGTTTAGATGCCGTCTATTTTCCAAACGGTTTAAAGTCATGCTCTGTAAAACACCTGAGTGGTTTATGGTTTCTTGTGTCACATTGACTTTCTCATGAGGTCAAATGGAGAACGGCATTGTTCCCTGTTAAACCAGGTTTCTCACACTTGGTTTTATAATTTTTTACTTTTTACTCTCCCTGCATGTTTACCCAACTGTACAAAAAAACAAAACATCAACAAAAAACCCTGCTAGCATAGCTGCTAATTTAAAGAAGCAGTATTATGTAAAATCATTTTTTCTGAGCTTTACGTCACGTCATAATGTTATTCACTCATCAAAACGTACCTGGAGTGTTGCCTTGATTCTTTCATGTTTGAGAAACCCTTTAATCTCCATGGCAACCATTCAGTTGTGCAGAACGGTGGATGAGCGCTGGATGAGACGTAGTTCTGAGCCCCTGCCTCACAGAGCAGCCCTCCCCCGCCACTCCCACACTCAGCTCCTTCAGACTAGCCAGCAGCAATTAGCAACCACCTGGTAAAGGCTGAGCTCATTCTAGGAGTCACTTCTCTGTGCAGTGCTGGTAAAAACATTACTACAGAGAAGCACTGTGTTGATGACTTCCTGAAGGCGGAGTTTCAGAAAGAGCAGGAGTTTTTAAAGAGACAGATGCCCAACTTCCAAGTAAATTTTTTTTTTGTCGTATTTTTTATATACAGCATTTTCACAACAATTACGCTATGAAATGGCACTTTGTGCTTGGAAAAACACAAACCACCCCTTTAAATCCATCTTCATAGAAATCCCTTGTATTTGCAGCGGTTACCCTCTGGAGATTCAGTCAAAAAGCAACAAAAATGCGTTGAAATTCCCCTTATGGAGGGCACAACTGGCACACACATGGGCATTTTTGCACATATTTTAGCCAAAACAAAATCCCCAAAACTTCAGATCATATTTAGTTTTGCCCCTCCACCTCCACCCATCCCATCGGTGTGGCTTCACACTCCACGGCAGCCAGGCCCTCAGGCTCAGCAGCTCTCACCTCATCCATCATGCTGAAGGGGGTGAAAAAGGCGATTCATGTTTCCTCAGGGTGTGAGCGCGCGGCCGTAGCTGTCGGCCAATGGTGATTGATGGGCGGGGTTACTACAGGGCACCTGGGCCGATGCACATGCCCTGTCCGGGGGAGCATTGGGTGGTGGTGGTGGTGGTAGGGGGAGTTGCTACTCGACAGCAGAGTGTTTCCTTCGCTCCTTTCCTTTGGTACGGAGAGTCTGGAGGAGAATATATAGCGAGCCGGCTGAGGAGCCTACGTGTTGGACCTGCTGGGGGGGCAACAGAGACGGGTGGGGGCTGGGGGTTTGGGGGGGTTCTGTCAGAAGTCTGATTCTTGTTTACAGCGTTATAGTTTCAAGGCAGCAGACGTGGCGGCAGCAGTGGGAGAATCGTGCAGACACCCACCACTGGGAGGATGACACATACAAGCACAGAGACCGGCGCTGCTGTAGCAAAACAGTAACTAAGCAACAGGAAACCTCACACACTGACCACTGACACTGCATCGTGATAAAAATATGGGTTAGCATCTCTCTCTCTCTCTTCTCATACTTTCCGTCAGACCCAGCAGACGTGACTTTGTGCCAGACTCAAACACAGCTGAGCTGAGCCTCCTCTGCATCTTCTCTTCCTCCACCTACTCCTTTCCTGCAACACTGCTATACATCTCCTCTTTCGTCAGTATTCTGCATCTCCCTCTCTTTTCTTTTTTTTTTCCTTCTTCCCTCTCTGTAGTGTTCAACAATTCCCTCCCCTTTTTTAAAACACTTACACCACCTCCAGCTCTGCAGATCTGCTCTTCTTGTATAGTGCTTTGCACCACCACCTCCTCTCCCATATTCCAGTCTGATTCCTGTTCCTACAAAGGAAAGGTGGGATTTTTTCACTTGGTCCCCGAAGGCGCCCCGCGACCTCTCGTCCGTCTCCATCACTTTCCTCATCTCTCACCTCTTTTCCTCTGCGACTCAAGCCGTCGTAGCGGACAGTTGTGCATTTCACATGCGATTTGTTCCCCCTTGTTTTGTCGCTCTGAAGCTGAAGATGGAAGTTAGTGTTCGCACATAAAGCAGATTGACTATTTACCCTGTGTCTAGATGTGATTTTTTTCGGCTGTTTTTGTTGTTTGTTTTTTTTCAAAGCTGACTTAGATGTGAAGTGAAGCCAGATCAGCAGGACTGATGCAACGTGTACGTATTTCAAACACCAGCGTTGCCCTCTGTGGATGCAGAAAGCTCAGGGTGTGAATAAGTCAAATCCTGCCATCAATAGTTCCAGCTCAGTAATCTCGCACAGATTTTTTTAAAAACGGGACTTATCGGGTCAAGGAGGAGGAAAGGTACGCTACGGCGAAGGCCAAAGTTGGACCAGTGCTGTCAGTGGGGTGAAATCGATTTGCTACTCACGCCTTTGTGAGTGTGCAAAAAATCTAAAGATGGGGCAAAAACACAATATTTTAGCATGAAATTTGGTCATTTCTGAATGAATGATAAACACAAAAAAAATAAGAAAGTGGAAGCTTGGAATCTGAGGAATATAATGAGCAGAAAATTGCAAGACAAGAAATTGAGGTACTCTCAGCATTAAAAAAGATAAAAAAAATAATGTCATGTTTACATTATTTGTGAATTTTGAGCCCTTTTATGCTTACTTACTTATAATGCTCAATGGTAAATGAAAATAATGATTTTTCATCAACATAAGAAAATTATGGACAACCCTGACCATCCTCTTTATGAAGCCGTCTCGAGAAAACGAAGCGTCTTCAGTCAGAGGCTTCTTCAGATTCACTGTAACACAGACCGCTACAGGAGTATCTCTCTCGCCTACATCCATCACCATCTACAATAACTCTTTGAAGAAACTAAGTTGATATTACAATTACAACAATAATTAATTTCACCTTGGGATCAATAAATAGTTTTTAATTTTGAATTTAGAAATAAATGAATAAAAAAAAAATTTAAAGTACTTATTTTTAACAAAATTTTTATAGTTGTAAATGAATTGAAGTGGGACTTTTCTCTGTTTTATACATTTTGCTTCATGATTCTAACCCTTTCTTATTTCATTGGCGGGTCTTTATTTTTTAATCTCCTCGTAAAGGCTCTTTTTTTTTGTACCTTTATTTTTTGTCAAATATTTGTCTTCCAGATGAACTCTGGGTATTTTTGTACTTTAATCTACTTCCTGGACGATAATAGAATGAATCTTTCTGGCTGATAAGGTCGGAGAACTTGACAATCCCAAAAGAAATGAAGAGGATCTGCTGTGCGGTTTCCACACGCCCTCCGACATCGTTCTGTTTGTAATTGACCTTTTTTGCTTTTGCTTATAGTAACAACAAAAGAGGTTCTCCATTTTAAAAAATATTTTGAAGAATAACATTTGAGTCGTATTCTTGAAGCTGCACACGTTGCACACAAACTTCTTACCAAAAAATATTTACAAATTTATTTTCGTAATTCCAATTTGCGCAGTCACGTAGTCGATGGAAACGCAGCTGCTGATTAGATTACGTTGACTGAAGAGGGCATGAGTTTTTAATACGGAGGCTGGTGATTCCTCCATAAAACATGATCAGGTCATCAGAGTTTGTTCTTCGCTTGAGGCTCAGTGTGCGAGGACGAGCCGCAGTTTGAGATGTGAGCAAATACTGTTGATTGTTGCCGACCTTTGATAATATTTTTTTCTGTAATATCATTTCCTAGGTTGAGCAACCGTTTTCCCTGCGGCTACGGCAGCAAATATAATGAACAGCCCTCGGTAGTTTATTTAAGGTACAGTACATTCACTCGTACTCTTTCTGCACAAAGATGTCAGTTTCCCTTCAAGACTTTTTTTTTTGTGTGTATATTGTTCAGATTGACTACCTCGTGCAATTTTCCGACTTTGAAGGGATGGAGAAGTGCTCGTCTGATTGGTTGTGAGTGAAGCCAGATCCACAGATGATGCGTTTCTCTAAATCCAACCTAATTTCCGCCGGCACTGCTGTTTGCCTCTGGCGTCGGGATTACCAAAAACCGGCTCGCAGTCACAGAGCCCACAGCCAGATTCAGAGGATATGAGCTCTCTGTTTCTCTCTCTTTTTTATAAAATCACTTTTATGACAGCAACTTTCTTCACTGGCTAACCTGCAATCAAACAAGATCTTTCTCCTCCCCATGTCCTTCTTTTGTACTCTCTGCCTAAAGCCTTCCTCTTTTCCGGCTGATCCTTTCACTTCCTGCGTCCTCCCAGTACTTCACTCCAGGCCCGGTTTCTTCCATTTTTCTTGCAGTTTCGTTTTTAACACCTTCGATTTCCGGACGTGTTTGCTCCTTTTGTTGCTTCCCTGTTGTTTTTTTTTGTTTGTTTGTTTGTTTGTTTTTCCTCCTGGCCCGGTTCGGTGAGGTCGTTGAAGAATCAGTGTCCCTTGGTCTGTGTGAGGCACTGTCCGGTTGGCGTAATTATGATGGATGGAGTAATTTCCAGAGGCGCCTTTAGCCAAGAGGGTCAAGCCCATCGTGCTTTCTCTTGACTTTAATGACTTTTTAATAGAGCTCACTCCCAAACCGACCGCACACTGAGCCGGCCAGAGTCGTCAACAAATCACCATTGTTAAAGAAGGTAATGGCACAACAGGACACGGGTGGACTGGCCTTTTTGAAACCGTCTACCCCTCTGGAAACAGAAGCTCCCTGTAAAATTAATGCTTCCTCCTCTCTGCAAAATCAACACTCTGCTTGGTTCCTTTGGAAAGGAGGTGGGGATGTTCAAGTACAAAGTCTACAGCGAGGGTTAGCATTTATCATGCTTTCACGATAAGAAGTTTGATTCATCATATTTTAGCTAAAGGGTTTATTATAATGCAGTGGTTCCCAAAATGTGGGGCGTGGACTTGGGGCAGTGCCATTGCAGGGAGGCTCGGGAAGCGGTATGGATGAGTGGGGAGGATTTTATTGTAACCCATAGGGGGGCCCAGAAAATCTTTGGGAACCACTGGTATAATGTAACATTTCTTTTTTAAGCTTTATGTCATGTCATAGTGTTATTTTTTCCATCAAAAACACACCCAGAGTGTTGCTTTGATTTTTTTCATGCATTTTTGAGAAATCCTTTAATCGCCCGTGGCAACCATTCAGCTAAGTAACACACCTAGGTGAACCTAGCAATGCAGTCGAGGACGCAGTTCCTTTCCAAGCTGCGTCTCCGCGTTACAGAACACCCCTCCCAATACGACTTACCGTCTCAGCTCCTTCACACTAGCCAGCAGCAATTAGCAAACACCTGATGGAACTGCTGAGATTGTTATACGAGCTACTTCTCAGTGCAATGCAAAAAAAAAAAAAAGTTGTTGAAAGGTTAATAGAGGAGTCATGTTGTGATGCCTTCCTGAAGGTGGGGTTTTATGAAAAGTAGAAGTTTTAAAGAGACAGAAGCCCAATTTAAAGAAAAGCTCATTTGTATTAAGTCATATTTAATGTATAGCATTTTTAGAACCAAAGATCACGTAGTCTATTGTGCTATGAAATCCATCTGTATCCACCTTATTCCTAAAAGCTCGGATCTAACGCTAAATAATTTATTTAGCTTTTGTAAACCCAAATTTATGCTGGAGTTGAATTTAGAGTTGTACGTTAATGTTGAGTTGTTGTGGGACGCTGGAGTGAATCGTTGTAGGCCAACGATTCACTCCGACATACAGAAACCCCCATGTCCAGCCAGACACGAAGCATGTGAGGGAATAGTCAAAGCTCACTGCGACTGTATGGCTGGGTAGGTTATATTTAATTTATTTAGCTTTTTTTTTTTTTTTTTTAGCATAAAAGTCCCACTAAATAACATTATCTTTTCTGTCCATGAGAAGCTGCTCACAACATTAGCACTCTGATGTTGTTAGCAGAGTCTTTCTAAGTAACTGTCCAATAAAATATCTGAAAATACAATTTTAACAATGGCTCGTTACCTGTTAGAAGGTGGCGGTGCAAACGCTGGCGTTGTTAGCTTCCGCACCTCCTGTTTTCAGCTGTGGATTGTTGATCCACTTTTCTCCTCTTTTCTCCTTAAGTTTTTTAAAAATTTAACTCCCTTGTGACCAGCTGCCTTCGAAACACGGAAATAACGTCTATCGTTCTCTCTATTGGAACGGTTGGAACGACCGTACAGGACACAGGCGTTAGACATTTTGACCCTGGATCAACAGAAATAAATGGGCTGCATTTACTTCCGGCCCTCCATCTGCATTGGGTGACGTCGGTGCTACGTTATCTGAAACCCAGCAATAGCGTAATGAGAAACTCACAAGGGTCTGCGCTGCTTCTCTGCTGTCCCAAGTCGGGGTGAAATACGGAGACGCCTTCACGGCAGAACGGGAGATAATGGCTGGAAATTCATTCTTGCTATTCTGCCCTTTTATGAGACACATTAGCAAGCTGTGAAAGGGTAGAAATGTCTAAAACGGAGTGTTTTCCAAGTATTTAAATGATAAGTGAACAATGAAAAAGGGTGAGTAAAAACTATTTTGTGTTTTACAGTGAAGCAGCCAGGATGGCATTTGAAATGAACTGTTGCCAGTAGAGTACTTTGTGAGAGGACAAAAAAAAAAAAAACGTAAAGAAAAAAATAAAAATCTTCCTCTGAGGTATACTGTGGAAGAGTTGACAGCAGCGTCTGTCACCAAGCGAGGCTGTCCGTGTTGCTCTGGATGGGGATTTCTTTTTTTAACCTGTGAAATCTGCACGGAGAAAATGGAAAACCCAAATATTTGCACTTGCACTCCTTTCTGCACGTATACAGAAATCACAGAGCATGTTCTGAAGGGAGGCTAGAGAGAAAACTTAAGAGGACACCACCTGGTGGAGATTAAATAAGAATTAATAAATAATGTTTAATCTGCTCTTCTCTGAATACATGTCGAGTTTTAAAAAGAATCAGATGTATCCAAAGCCCAAGAGATTTATCTATACGCTTTCTTTTATTCCTACTTCATATGAGAAATGTTAAACATTATGATTATTTTATTTAAGAAGAGACAATAAGTATCCAAAACCCACCTGGTCTGATGTTAAAAAAAAAAAATCGTTAAAAAATATGTATTGCTCTGCTGAAACAAATGGAGTCCAAGTTCACGACCTTGATGACCGCCAGACCGGTAGATTCCAGAAATCACTTACACAGAGCAGGTCTAACAACACGAAGCTGACATTCAAAAATCAAGCCAAACACATCATGTCTTTACTAAGTAAACAACATAACAAGAAACAAAGTTTTCCTGGAAAGGTTTTAAGAAAACTATTTCCAAAGCACTCCAGAAAACCGTAGTGGAAGCCATTCGATAAAGAATAAAATTATGTTTAGGAAGAAGATAATTTTTATATATCTTACAAATTTTTCCACTCGACTCGCGACCTACGCGGAGCTTCGTTCCCCGATAACTGCACTGCACTGAGATGCGTAAATGTGTTGCACATGAGTGCATGATTGAAAATCTCTGGCAGATGATTCCTGTGACAATGATAATCGTGATCATTTTGCTATTCATGTGACACAATTTAGAGCAAAAAAAAAAAGACAAAATGAAATTTCTGAAAGAACACTTTGCTCCCTTTTCAGTCTTGACAACCTGTTAAAGACTCACCTTTTCTTAGTGAGGGAGTCGGAGTCACTGAAGATAGTAAACAATAACCTTCACATCAGTGCACAGTCTCAGCTGCATTTTAATACATTTGAACATCCTCCAAAAGGGTATTATTCCCATAATTTATTTCTGTTGATTTCGGAGATTATTAGTTATAGCTAATTGATATCCATTCTCAGGAAATCTGAATATTAAACAGGACCATTGGCAGATTATTTCCCTAACAAGACATTTCTCCCATGTTATGATTGAATTAACATGGAAAGATTTGTGTGATCTTCCCATGTTGCAATGGAATAAGCATTTTCACATCAATATTAAGGAATTGTTGACTTAAAACAAGTTCCTGCGACTTGTTGACAAGTTACTTGTAAGTTAGTTTTATCTTGGTTCAAGCATAAATAAGATATTTGCACAAGAAACTAGACCAAAAATACTTACACTAGTTCTTCATAAACTAAGATATTTTTCTCTAAAATATCTTTAATTTTTTTTTAGTTTTCTCAATACATCTTACTGAACTGAGGCGTTGCGTATATTGTCTTAGAAACTGAGAAAGAAGTAGAAATACTTTGCACTGTTAAGATAAAATTAGTGGGTCACTCCTTGGTGATGATGTGAACTTTCCCAGTATTACTAAAGAATCTGTATGTTCACAGCGTAAATGTATCAACGTGTTACGTTTCGATAGTGTGTGTTCCTCCAGTCTTTGAATAGAGACCTTCTCCCTTGCTTCTTCTCGACGGCTTAATGTCCGTCTTCAGCATCTGTCAGTTCCAGTTCTGTCGGACTCCTGTGGTCCTTCACAGAGAAACAGAAGAAGAAGAAGAAGGCGGGGGATCGTTCTGTTGCTCTGGGTTACTCTGACATAACGCATGCCTCTTAATAGAAGCAGTTGCTGCCCCGTGGGAATAAAACTGTGATTTAACAATTGCGCCGTCTTTCCTCCTCATCTCGCTCGTCTTCGGCCTCGATTTGTTTTTAATTTATTTTCGTCGCCAAGCTGAGGCGGCAGAGCGTTTTGGAAAGTCCACCCAACTCAGACAACTCAATCGCAGCGTGCCGTCTGGGCTTCATTGCCTCATTTCATATCTCGTCCCAACCAGCCTCTTCACTGCTCCCCCCCATCTCCCTCCATCCCTCCACTCGTTTTCTCATTACATCCCTGACTCTCCCAAGCAAATAATACAGAGCTCTGCTATTGGCCTCAGTGGAAAATGCATTTCCTTTCATCTAGCCCTAAGTGTGTGTGCAGAATCCACATACAGTACATATCCTAAAATGTGTATGCAGTCCTCCCTTTGACCCCCCTCCGCCCACTCTCCAGGCTACTTAAATAGGCTATTTTCTCCTCTAATGTTGTTTCCCCTCGTCTCTTCTTTTGTATTGATTGGACAAGCTCGCCGGATCAATAGATTGCTGTAGATCAGAGAGATTGCTGCTCAGGCAGGCTAGCATGTCCCGGCGTTCAACGCGCGGCCTCCGTGTAAGCCACTCAGGAGGGCTCTCGTTTCTGCGCCGGCGTTATGAAATAAAGTGCTGATAAAAGCTGACAGTGAGGCTTGTTTGTTTTGACCGATGAATAGGTTAACCGCTATAGCAATGTTGCCAGCCCTCCGCGAGCACTCCGGGTCTCCCCTCATTGTGGAGCAAATTGCCTTGAATCTACGGTCGCTTTATTGCGCCCACAAATCCTGAAAGTTGTTAGTGCCACAGGGCCGAGGAACAGAGGGGGAAGATTGGAAACTAATGCCCCAATGATGCTCGTGTTTTTGTTATATGGCTGATGCATAAACTATCCATCATTGTGCTGCACAATTCAACCAGATGTTTTCCTCACTTTGACTTATTCGGATTCCGTCTTTTTGTTATTTGTCAGATGCTGCGCCCATATGGTCTCCATTTTTTATTTTCCTTTTTTGCTGTAAATGTTTCTAAGGGCCATAAAAAGTTTCAAACAGGGCAAAAAGAACATAAAGTGGATTTTCAGATGTCACATCAGACACGTGTTTAGAATTGTCAGACCTGAGCGAAGAGACAGGCAAACTGAGCTGCTGCTTTACACCCTCCGGCCAGCAGGGGGAACCATGGTGCCTCTCTTTTCTTCTTCAGAATATAGTCCTTGAAAGTTTTACGTTAAGGTTAATCCAAACCATGATTGCTTTTACACTGTCAAACTACCGAAACTCAGTTAAAGTACTAGAATTTTTAATTTATATTTTATTTTTTGATTTTTATTTTCCGTTTTGTTTTTTGAACAGCTAAAAGTAGCAAATGAGTAATAAACAAACAAAAAAAATCTTTCCCAAAATACTCCATCTACATTTTAGACGCCCTGTTTACAACTCTGTCTCCAGCATTGCCTCTCTCGATTTTCAGAGGATTTATTTTTTTTTGCTTCATAACCTTTGACCTCACTAAAGTTCTCCACGAGTGAATACAAATCCCTAAAGCAGGATTTTCCTCTGCCTTGTTTACATTCCTAATTGCGAATTCTCACACCAGAAAACAGATTTCACATCCTCCATGTGTTTCAGTCTTCACTCATTTTTTATCTTGCCGTAAAGCCTCCTCTTACAGAGCGTCTGATTGGTTATAAGTGACACAACCTTTGGACTAAGCCCAATAAATTGTAGATTCGCTGTTAAAATTAATGAGAAAGTTTAATGGTGAACTTTTTTTTTCCTCTTCAAGTTTTGGTTATTTTCTTGTTTTTGATAGATTGACGCTATTTTTTTTTTTTTTTCCGTAATTGACAAGAGGCCTGCTTAAACAAAACAATTTTAGACAAAAAAAATAAATAAAAATTCAGGAAGAAGCTGTCAAAGGTGGGATAAAAAATCCCTGTCTGTAAGAGCTGATGTAACACTAGTGGATGATAGTGGAAGGCTGAGTAAAAAATGAAAATAAAAAAATAAAAGGTGAGAGAAGGAGAACTTGGCAAAACAACCTGAAACAATTAACAGTACACTAGTGTAGTGTTGAGAAAATCTCAGAATGTGGGTTGAACAAGTGGACGTTTCGGTTTGCCACTGGTGTGAATGAGGGTCGTCAAATAAGACCTTCTTACTTAGTTCTCAGAGTTTATGAACAATGTTTTGTTTTTTTCTTATCTTCGAGCCACATAATAAATAAATAGCAGATGTCTGCGCAGTAAATAGCAAACATTGAGTTAGAATGAATGATTCGCTCTTTCATGTAGCCTTGATACGACAAGTGCTTTTAGGCGAACAGATATTTCACTGTATCATGCAGTAAGCTGAATTTGTTGACCCGGGCTCCTGGAAATGATGTGCTTCAGGGAGACAGTCTTTGTGGGGGGTTTCAGTGGACAATGTCTGAGAAATAAAAGCTGACAGATCCAGAATTGCTTAGGCGTCATGTCCATTACCTGCACTGCAGCTGTTATGTCAGGGCAGCTTTTTACACCTCTCTGACAACGTGCTGTCATTTCTTTTTAAAAGCTCCGTATTATCGGCTGCAGCCTTATTTTGCCCACTTTACATGTGCAGCGCCTTGCAAAAAAATGTTCACTTTTTTTTTTTTTATAAGTTGCTACATTACAACCACAGAATATATTCCGTTGGCACTGCATGTTTGTGGAGGCGCATGTGGTTCAGATTTAGTGGAAGCAAACTAACCATTACCATTGTGCAAATAAGACATATATATATATATATATATATATTGATTGACTATTAAATCAAAGTTGCATCAAAGCTGGGTTGACTATTTGCATGTGCAAGTCTGCGTGTGGTGTGTGTGTGTGTGTGAAAAAGTAGGATTTTAAAGGACTTAATCTATAATCCCGTGAGATGTTACAGCTGCGACTGAACTGATGCTGGATTTAAAGGCTCCTCTCTTAGTCACCGCGGGTCTTTGAAGCATATTGTAATCTCCTTAGAAATACTCGCATGCATCATTTTATAGTTACTCAACAAACACTTCTGGCTTTCCTCGGTGCAACTTCCATCCTACAAATGGTAATATATGGGTCCTCCGTCATTGTAGCAACACAACACAAAATAATGCGTTTCATGTGTGAATACGGATTCCGTACTCATGCTACATAAAGGTGTTTTATTACAACAGCCTCTCGCATATTCTAACACTTTAAAGAAACCTGCAGAGTGAAATGCCACATTAGAATAAACGCATCCCTCCGCCCCCCTGCTACTCGCTGTGAGAGAAGCCAACTCTGAAACACGAGGATGCCTTTCCAGGGTTGTAATTGGGACAAAGCATTATTTGCATGATGACAGAAAATGGTTCATTTATTGTGCTAGCCGGCATACAACAGGCAAGGTTTTAATGAGGCCCCATCCATCTTTCTTGCTCTCCAGCTCCGTAAATCGTGCCGTCCGGCGCTCCAAAAGGCCGGAGCCGCTGCTCTGTCCATTTTAAGCGACTGGCTCCTTCACCTGTGCCGCACGCTCTGGGACATTATGCAAATGTCCCCTTCCTCTCGCCAGCTGACCACGTTGCTCTCTGCCGGTAATCAGATGTGATTATGCACTGTGGCCCGCAAAGCCCTTCTCAGCAAATCCATTCACCGTGTCCATTATAATACCCACACCTGGTGGGGCGAGGCGAGGAGTGGGGAGCAGGCAGGTGTCGGGTATCCAAGGACGTGACACCACGCTTGGTGGCGTTTTGTGGTGGTAAGGGTGAAGCTAATGAGACGATTTGATTACAGTAGGAATCGACAATGGGAAGAAATGTTACCATTTCTGGAGTCAGCATTGATGTAAAAGAGAGAAAACGGCTTCGGGTTTTGCAGAGGAAAGCAGTCTCGATCCACTACCAACACCTGCTAAGAACAACGGCAGATTTGCAATACAATATGAGAGACCACCCACCTCCACTCAGTCTGAGCCCTCTCCAGTTCGCGTCTTCATCTCGCAACAGGAGGACCGTCTCTGGCCTCATTACCGAGAACAGATTCTACGTCGCTAAAAGCCTGTTGGCCATGCAAAATATCTGGTTCAATATTTCATCATGCCCTTACAGCTGAGAGAGTAAACAAGGCTCCTCTAGCGCTCGACGCCTACATTATATTCAATCACTTTCTCAGTTTATGTTGACATATCTGTATTGGTGTTGACCTTATTCTACCGTTGCTGCATCCTGCAGATCGAATGACAATAATATCAAGAACACAAACATTTCACTATATGTTTTTCCACAGCTAAGAAGAGTCCCACTTCACGCTTTCCTGTAATCAATTAGGCTACTTTAACACAAGACTGCTACCTAGAAACTGTTAGTATTTTCGGATGCTGATTGTGGTAAAAATCCATATTTAGAAGACGCCGCTGAGACACTTTGAGTCAGCTGCATTTGTCATGCCAGGCCACTAGTTGGGACTGTGATTATAGAATGACACAAAACATTTTACCCTTCCCTTCCACATTACTAGCTTCCTTCATATTGTAAATACTAACCCAGTGACCAAGTTTTCATGCGACACATCAGTTCTTTTTTTAACCAGAATTTGTGTTTAACTGAACATGTTAAACAGCACAGTGCTATAGTTTTAGTTGCTACCTTCGCTTGCATGTGTAGAATAAACCCTTCAGCGTTCTGCGTAGGTATGTTTTGACACCTGCGAAGGACTCCACACATCTGTGTAAGGTCTTCACAAAACGCACTGAGAGACCTGGTTTCAAAAAGTGAAGAAAACGGGACCAATGTCTGCAAGGGTTCAAGTATTGTCAGTATTCACACCTGACACATTTGGCTTGCTTTAAATGGACCAGAGTTTGTTTCCCTGGTTGGTCCGAACTTTTTGTGCAGTTGTGAATACACTCGATGAAGCCTTGGGTGTATTTATCCAAAGTGCCGTGTCTGCAGTGGATGGCAGGATGGGGCAGAAGAAGTATAGACAGGTCATGGCTTTGTCTGCGGTATTTTGGTCATTCCTTCAGTTAGCTGTGATTAAGAATGCGAGCTAAAAGGTGCCATTCATGACTCACTGTTCATCAGTTTTCCATCCCTCACCTCTCTGGTCATGAGATGTGGATTATGATGGAGAGAACAAGGACTGGAATACAAACAACGAATGAACTTTCTTTGTTGGGTTATCAGCCTGAGGGACAAGGTTAGGAGCCTGAAGTAGAGCTGCTTCTCTTCTGCTTGAAAACCCCCCAAAGAGTTTGTTGAAGGGGTTCAGGCATTTGATTAGGATGCCCTTCCAGCCCCGGTCCACTGAGAGAAGACCCTAAGACAGAACCAGAACTACTTATCCCTTCTAACCTAGGAATGCCTGGGGATTGTCCACTACGTGACCCACATCTGCTACCTGGGAAACTTTATAACGAACGAATGGAAAATTTATTGTACAAACCTGCGAGGAAAATAACTCATTGCAAGTTTTTTTTGTTTTTTTTTAAATAAAAATAAAAAGGTCCTTGAGACACGATGTAAACATATTCATTCATTTAGTCTACGTGTTTCTAAAGAGACGCTAACACTTGAAGTAGAAGCAGAAGCACTGAACTATGGTGTTTTTAGGGGAAAAAAGTTCAGCAGCAACAGTTAGAAAAATATATAAATGTGGAGAAAAAGACAGGAAAGACAAAACACCAACCCATCTTACCTGTCCGTCCCTTCATGACCACACTGTACTTATCTCCTGACCCCTACCAGGAAAAGGCACCCTGTTGCAAAACTCAAATAATTTCATACTGGTATTGCGTTATATTATATCCCCTAATATCGTCCACTTCCACAGACCTCAAACCAGTAGAACTCCTTTGGGGAACAGGTGGAACGGGAGATTTGCATCATGGGATGTGTAGTGGGGTAGTGAGGAGTTGATGTCATGATTTCAATATGGACCAAAACCTTTAAATACTGTTTCAGACACTTTGCTCAGTATGCCACTGAAAATGATGGAGGTGCTAAAGGCAGAAAAGGTTCTTTAAGGTGTAGCTAATAAGGTGGCGATTAAGTTTCTGTCACTGTATTAATTGTTCTTAACTGATGAAGATCTGTCTTTATTTCTATTTTCATCTCGATTATGGCAGATTTAGTCCTCTTAACATTATACTGAACTTGCTTATTTTAGCAACAATTGCTGGGTTTCCACTGAATGCATAAATGCGCAATACAACATTTTGAATATAAATACGGCAATTAAATAATTTTTTGATGAAAAGTTTTGGGGACAGGGTGAGGCATTTTATTTTGGCTGTATCAAAATTGGAGTATTTCATAAAACATTTTTTTCCCTATTGCATGACAAAAAACTCAACAACCAGGTGTTGCCACTGGCGCAAACCACAAAGAAGAAGACGACAGGAAGCAGTTGGAGGATCATGGTGCGACATCATGTCGCGTGAACAAACGTATTCACATGCAATTTTAATTGCATTTCTTAATTAAAGGAAACACTGCAATAGCAAAGCTGTGTTTTTCAACATTAGCAGAATAGTGTAAACTTTTTATGCACATTTGTAATAGAAACGCAGCTAATCACTCAACACCTGCAAATGGACGCTTGATTGTACAAGTTTGACTTTTCAAACAGAAGGCGAATTTCGTTTTGTTTCCTACACTAAACTTTCTCAAGTCCACCCATCTATTCATCCGTTGTCAATACCTTCTTGTCTTTCCAGAGTTACTGGGGAACTGGTGTCTATTTCCAGTGGTGAATGGGCAAGAGGCGGGGTTCGGCATGGACAGGTCACCAGTCCATCACAGGGACACGCAGGCCTAACAACCATCCACACATACTCATACATATGAGCAATTTCAGAGAGACCAATTAACATAACACTCATGTTTTTTGGAGAGAAGCCACACATTCACAGGGAAAACATGCAAGCTCCACACAAAAATATCCAAACCCAGAACCTTCTTGCTGCAAGGCAACACAGCTCGCAACTGCACCATCAACCTTCGCACCATATTTCATGCTGAAAGCTTAACTCTGGACAGCCTACTCAGAGTGTGTTGTTTAGTTTAGTGGAGTTGTTGGAGTTGTGAGCAGCGGAGACAAAATGGCCAAGAGACCCTCAGCAACATTTTGCCTTTGCGGAGCTTCTGCCACTGCAAACTCAGCGTGACTAGAAAGTCAATTCTGATCAGACTGACGATTGTGTTGCTGATGGGGAATTGGACCGTGAGGTTCTCCCCGATTGATTATGTAATGACCTGTTAATAAAACCTTGGTGTGCAAGGATGTGTGAGGAAGAGTGTGTGAAAGGCTGTAAATATCCCAATTCAGGCCCTTCCTGGCGCCTTCTCGATACCCAGATGACACCGGTTTCTGATCTAGCCTCACTACTGCCTGAAGACGGTTCACGGTAGGATGCCGGGTTAACTGCTGAAACAAATGCCAAATTTTGTCCGAATACAGCCGCCGAACCAGTGAATCACCACGCTGCAGTGTTCACACACACTTTCCTCCTCATTATAACGCTCACAAAATAGCTTTGACTACCTTTCTGCTTATGCAATCACAGAACATCTGTTGCAGAAAACATGGCTAAAGCCGTGACTCTGGGAGCAAGACCCTCTGACCGCTTGTATGCAATCCTTGAAATCCCAAGGAAAAGAAACTTTCTCGGCTCCTGTTTGCTAAGTAAGACAGTTACCTAAAGTGGCACAGAATCATAGAATCACACTAATGAACTGCTTGGTGTGTTGAAAGACGAAAACGCAAAACCCAACAGATGCACGACCAAACCAACCGGCTAACACTCGAGGGAAATAAATGAGCTAAGAGTGGTCGATGAAATCCAAACCACATTTTGGCATGAAAATCTGTCAGTTTAGACCGGGAAGGTTTGAGATCAACGCTGGGCATCGATTTAAATCAAATCAGTGGGACGTGAAAGAAAACTGATTACAGTCGAGAAGAGAAGAGAAAAGCAGGGTGGCACAGGGGTGAGCAATTATCACACATATTTATCATACTGTATATTTTTGCTAGATTTTACTGTACTTTATTTTTACTTTCATGGCTGTTTTTTCTTCCTTTATTTTCTCTATTGTATTTTAATCAGGTTATGAAATATGTAGTTTCGATTATAAAATGTTTTTGTGTTGCCGTCAGTCTTGGCCAGGTCTCTTTTGATAAACACTTTTTAAATCTCAACAACAAATAAAGGTTACGTACGTAGATCGTTTTTCATTTAGTGGGACACATTTCTTATCATTATAAGATTTTGATGTCTTGACGCAATAAATTCCAATGAATGATATTGTTATAAAAAAACAAAAAAAAAACTAGAACCGTCTGGATTGGCAGGATTCTTATTTTTGCTATTTTTTCATTAAATTTATTTACCATGTGCAGTTTATTGACACAAGTCAGTCACACTTTCTTATGTGAGTGGCGTCCTAAAGAAGCATCTGGTGATCTTCCTAACAGAAGGTGAATTTTATTTTGTTTCCTACACTAAGGAAACAAAATGAATGCATAAATACGGAATACAGCATTTTGAACATAAATATGGCAATTAACAAATAATTTTGTTAATTATTAAAATAATGGCCTAAATCACTTTTACCAAATATGAGTTTGACAAAAAAAATGACCACCTCTTTATTCCCAAAAAATGATTTAGGCTTTAAAAAAAAAAGACACTTTTGGCAAACAATGACTAGGGCCGCTATTTTAGGAAGGTGATGACATTGCAAGCGAAAATGTTTTTCACGAGCGTTTGCCATGCAGTCACGGCGATACCTAATCAAAAATATTAGTAACTAGTTATTAACGTCACTTTTATCGTTATCACCAAATATCATGATAAAACTTTAAGTCTGTGTCGCCCAGCTCTGTGGTGGGGACCAAATTACTCCCCGTTTGACAGATGACCCCGAGGATGAGGACGTGAAACAGCTGCCCTCAACATAAATACTGCCAGTTATTCCCTGAGTCCCGGTCGCCCGGTGGGCTCACAGCTGTATGCGGCGCAGGATCCTGTCTGTAACTACCGGGAAAACGGCAGCATAAAACTCCAGGAAGTCTGACGGCCATGAGCGAGGTTCTGCAGCGTAATTGCATTTAGCTGTAGGTTGTCTGCAGCAGTACTCAGGACAATTAGTGGTGATGGTAGCCGGGGAGAAATACAGCAGCAGCAGCGATCCTTGATTAAATGAGTTCGGCACAAGGGGAACTAAAGTAAAGGAAGTTAAACCGAATCAATACAGCAGAACCCCACGTGTGATTTGCTAACAGCTTCAACTTTTTTAAAGTCAGAAAGAAAACATTTCTCTTTGGCGGACATCCATTATGTCGAAATGTAATCACAGCTCATCTTGTGAAACTGATTTGTCTCACAGAGATACTTGAAGAGCTGGAAAAAAACCCCCTGTAAGTTCTGGTTTAAGTTTTCTCTTGTCATTTTTTTAAACCATATAATCCATTGAAAATATTTACTCAGCTGTTGACCGAGCAGCTTTCTTATTGAAGCAACAGCAAGAGCCGTGTAACATTAGGGACTCACTAAACAATTCTGCAGAACGCACCATAAATCTGGAACAAACTTCCAGAAAACTACAAAACAGCTGAAACACCGAGTTCCCTTAAAGTAAGGCTACAAACCCATCTGTTTTGAGTTGCTTTTGATTAGTAAGTTGAACATTGATCAACATATTTGATAGGTATTAGATTGATGATTTTGCCGGATGGCGTTTGACAAAATGTAGTGTTATTGCTAGTTTCACAATTAAAGACTGTATGATGTTCTGTTGATATAAAGCTCTTTGAATTGCCTTGTTTATTTGACTCCAGCCAAATAAACTTGAATTGAATCTAATGAACAGTTAAAATGAAAAGATTTTATTTTACTGAATCTGGTAGGAATCAATTCACATTTTACAATACCTATATGTTTTGTTTAATAAGTCTACAATTAAACCATTAAAGATTTTTAATAACTATTTGTCTGAAAGAATTACTTGGATAAACTGTGTGAAGCGAGTTCCTTTTACTCATAGCATCGTAACTTTTTACATATAAATCAGCCAAATGCCAGTATAATGTTTTAGTTTCTGAATGTTTAAATTCAAATGCGAACATGCATTTTAGGGCTGTCAATCATCCTCATGTACTCGCTGCTAAATGTGCTAATGGTGGAGAAACAACTTAAAGTTTCATGAAAACAGTCAAACATCTGCAGCTACGATAACTAGCCTGATCATTCACAATGGAGATGGGAGGAGAGAGCAGGGTCGCATGAAATTGTGATTGGCTGCGCTAAGACCCGCCTCCTGGTTCTGATTGGTTGTTTCTGGTCAGCGCTGGAGAACTGGAAGAAGGCAGAAGAACCAAATTTTTTTCTGTCTCATTTCATAGTCACAACACGACAGTTTCAACAAATATGTAAAAAAAATATATATATTGTTAAAACGTTACGTACTCCAGCTTTAATACATAAGCATGTCGCACTATTCAGGCTTTACATCCAAAAACAACTTTGTATCCTATTCCTTCCAGTTCCAAATTCGCTCAAGTTCAGGTAGCAATAATATTTGTGTGAGGCAGTGCAAGACTGTGAAGCAAAGCAAAACAAAACAAAACAAAACAGACTCCCCACCCCCGAATAAACCCGACTCAAAGTTGGCCAGTCTTTCCCATCTCACAGTCAATTTGAGCCTGCCGGTGGGGGGCATAAACAGGTGTGTGATCTACATAACAAAAAAACACCACATAATCACAGCAATTACCTGCACACAAAATTGTGGCTCAAATCCGCCACTCATCAAGGCCCCTGTGCACCCCCCCCTCAGATTGTCGCACTCTTCCCTCCTGGAGCCCAGAGCCTCTCTTGAGAGAAACTGGAGGAAACTCAGCCAGCCTCCGCCATTCCAAGTGACTGCGATAAGACGGTCATGCGTCACGGATCCACAGCCCCGGTGATGAATTGTTATTGGCTATCAAAAGTGACAAACGTGAGTGTTACCCGTAAGTAATTGATTGTATCTATTAGCTAGGTGACGACGCAGCGCGGTCCAGAGAATGGGCGATGAGTTTTTAATTAATGTGCTCAGTTATTTTGATGCCAACGAGCTCGTTTTAATAAGTGCTGTCAAAATAATGTTTTCCTTTGTTGTTCCAGAGGCCATTTAAAAGTTTGTGCTGTCTTCTTTGCTCTCTCTTTTCTTTTACGCCATTTTAAAAAAAGCAACAGATCCTCTGTTTGGCAGAGGGAGGACGGTACCTGCAGTCACAGGTCTTGTAGACTCCCATCCAAACAAAACGTTTAAGATGTTTAAAGAATCTCTCCTGGCCACTTTGCTCCAGGAGCGTTAAGGCGTGTTGGAAAGCAGACTGGAGGAACGACTTTGCTCTGGCCTGTTTTTCCTCCACATTGTACATTTTCAAACACCAACCCTGTTTTTTTATTATTATGTTTTTTTACTCAGCTGAAGTAACTTTTTTTTTTCTTGGCAGTTGTGTGAAACGTCTTCTGGCTTCAAAGCAATTTTTCATTTTCCACTTCTTTTATTCCCCCAATGACTCAGAACCAGCTAATTCATCGCCGGATGAAACACGCAGGCGAACTCAGTAACTTTGTATGCACCATCTAATTTTAACCGAATTAATCACAGGTGTGCGTGTTCACCTTCCAGAGCCATTTAATCCCATGTGTTTCAGGCCAAACTGATATTTGGCCTGAAACGTCATTTGCTCGGCATCTGATTTCACATTATGATCGATAAAAGAGCAATCAATTGTTTGGTAATGAATGGAAACCCGCAATCACTACACAGAAGTGACAAAACAGTTTTTGCTATTATCATTTATTATATGCTTTTCCATTGACTTTTAAGTTAAAATTACGAAATTATAAAAATACATTTTGCTTCGTGTAGAAGTTACAATTTTGAAAAAAGATAATGAGGTTGTAGATGTTTTACAAAACTGCAATAGAAACTCTTTTTATTTTTTTGCATCACACGAATGTGACAAACAACTGGATGTTACTACTGGAGGAAACGATGAAGAAAATGACAGAAAGTGGGAGGAGGATGATGGGTTTTTTTTTACATTGCGTTCTTCTGTAAATTTACCAACTACAATTTCCCCAAAACGCCTCACATGTAGTCGCTTCCGAGCATAACGGGCTTGAATAAGATGCCGATGTATCGTCTGGCCGATACATGAGCAGTATGAAATGACATTCGTCACTGCCATGATTTTTAGTGCCTTATTCCGCAAACAGGCTTATTCATATGTGATTTTAATAAAAACACTGCAAACGTAAAAATGTGTTTTTTGGGACGTTAGCAGAACATTGACAAAGATTTGCGCACATTTTTAAGCCGTATTCTCGCTTAAACAAAAGAATAAATGAGTAAAATTTTCCTGGGGTGTGTAAATTTAAGAGCGCAGCTGTACGTGGACAGGTCAGAGTTACAGAACAGCTTAAGTCAATTACACTGAGATTTTTTCTTTTTCCACAACACATCACACAGTTGATGGGCGGATTTAGGTGTTTGTATGGCGAGCCAAGCCAGTGTTTTGTTGGGGGTTTTTTTCACGTAACACATCACTGGGAATAGCTGATGCACAATCACGAAGCTCAAGTCGTGTTTGAAATGTAAAAGCACCTGCTGCCCGCGTCCAACACTTGGTCCTCTGGTGAGCAGGCGTTAGCGAGTGAGTGAGGGGAAAAGGGAACTATTCCAACATGGCGTGTGACTCCGTGTCAAGTGTGTCGAGATTTTGCAGACGTTACAAGAGCCGAACGTTTTTGCATCGTTTTTTGCAAAACGTTTAGCAAGAATACAACCTGAAACGATGCCACTGTTTTCTACTTGGTTCTTGCCCTTGTTTTTCTTTCCTCTTTTACTTTTTCGGCTTTCATTGTTTTGATTTCAGTTTCCAAAAAAGTAGGCAGAAGGAGCCTCATTTGGCAATGCAAGCAGGCACATGCATAGGGGATCATAAATAGTTTTTATTCCTCAAGCATAAATTGGACACGTGCCAAAAATAAAACCTCATGCAGAACATAAGCCGACACGGAGAGCAGGATTTGATATTGCATAAAAAAACGAGGGACACAAATTGGCGCGCAGGTGGAATAATTGTGAAATTAGGAACTGGTGTGATGGGAGCGAAGACGGGGAAAAGAAGCACGATGGTTAGACGCAGAAAACAAACAAAGCAAGCTCAGATGACTGTAGAAGTATTTAGTAAAAATCACAAATATTGAAGTTAAAGAAACAACAATCTAACCCTCTTTAGCTGAGTCACACAACTTCCTAATTATATTCTTACATAAATCAGAATCACAATCAGGGTTCCCCGACATTCAGTTCTTCTTCCAATCGAATAGGACCAGCTTTCCTGTCTTTGCTAAAACGTTCCCAAAGAATGATGCTGCCGCCACCGTGTCTCATAACTGAAATGTTGTGTTTGTGGTGATTTGAAGAAGAGCAGAGTTCTGCATTTGTCAACCAAAAATAACATTTTGCTATCAATACAGAAGATCAGAGGTGGCGAGAGCAGCCAAAAACTACTCAAGGAAGAGTAGCAATGTATTTTTAATCAAGTGAAAGTAAAAAGTAGCCATCTGAGAAATGAGTCAAGTCAGAGTAATTAAGGTATTCGGTAAAAAGTGATTAACGGATCAAAACATCAGTCACTTAATATTTTAAAATTACAACATCGGACGAACTACAGTATAAACTTCCATGGAAATGAGAGTAATTTAAAGACCAAAATGAAAATAATTAACATAAATTAAATGACTGAAATAACAAAATCAGGCAAAAGGAACATTTTCCCATGAATTTCAGTTAGTAATATTTTACGAGCAACACCGTGAAACGTAATGAAGATGAATCTATTTTACCATGAAGGGTCGTTCATGGTTTCTATTGCTGAAGAAATAAAAGAAGCAAAGCTCGTTTCCTCAATATTTTGAGAAATTGCTCGTCATCTAGTAGATGTCACATTAAATGTGACCTCATTTGATTTATATATGCACACTAAGTTCTTAACTAATTTGACATCACATCAACACGTCCTAAATCCTTCTGCTTTTACACCTTTCATTCCTTTTTCTTTAAACGTGGAGGAGAAAATGGACCGATTCCTTCGCAGTTGGCCTCTGAACAAAAAAACCCCACAAAATCTGCGGCGGCGCCTCAAAACTGTTATTAATGTGCCGTTTAATGGGATCAGATGTAGCAGGCTTATCTTAAGGGAAGCCTTTTAAAAGGCAAACAGGAAGAAAACAGGTGCTGCAGATGAAGAAGAGGGTGTCAGGACTGCTAATTACATCCAGCAAAAACATTTTAAAAGCAGGTCCGCAGGTTAAGCGGCAGCCTTTCTCTGGGGGCTTTCAGGACTTTTAGGCACAGCTGCTGGTGATAGATGGAGGCGCGTACCTGACAATTAAAGAAAGGTCATCAACAGCGCGTACACCGGTGGCTCGCGCCTGTATCCCCAACACTCATATTTAAAATAAACCGAAGGGAGATGGATGGACGGACAGCGCACGCCGACGTCTGTTTACAACGCTCGCCGGGTTTCCCTTCAGCTCTGAACGGAGCGGCTAAAAAGTTTCATAGTAACACAATAGTAAATCAACTGTGAGAAACAGACGCAACGTCTACAAGGATTTATTCATATTTTCGGGTTCGAATGACACGCACAATGCAAGTAGTCCTTACAACTCAATTTTGTGGCTTGGTAAAGTTACTTTCTTTTTTTTTTAATCTTGCAAAGAACGGAGATTGTGTATTTTTTTATTTATTTATTTTGCCACCGCTTTAAGTCATCCGCGTTAATCTGCCGCAGATATTACGCCGTCGCTACAAAAGGCACAGGCTAAATCTCACAGAATAAATCACACGGAGGCTGAGGAAGGACCAAACAGATGGCGGGCGGCGGCGCCCGACGGCCCGCAGCAGCACCTTTAGCTCCTCGCCACGCAGGTCCGATTTGCCTGTAAAGGCTTTCCAGGAACACATGTTAAAACATCAGTGTTAAATAATGGCAAAAAAAAAGCAACAACAGGAAAAAAATCCTCCCATCTGGCTCACGACAGTCGTTTTCACCAGAGGCTTGGATCTGACGTGTTGAGATCGTGATGTGGCACGTTTGCTGTGCAGATGGGAATCTTTTGTTATTTTGATGTTCCAAGTAGTAACGCTCAAAGTGACGGCGGGGTTCTCAGGCACCGGAGGAGGGCGGATGTGTCTCTGACTCCAGCGTTTAATTTCAGGAAAAAAAAACCAAACAAAACAAACAAAACACACAGACAATTTCGCAATTGCAAACCAGACTTAAACCAGACTTCTCTTGTTTTGGGTCAACTACTACAACCAAAATGATTTCTATTTACGAAATAAAAACAAAACTGAGAGGAAGAACAGCGGGTCAGTTAAGCAATCAGACGTTTCCAAAGGTATGGCATCATTTCCCTCAACTTTTAAAGAGACAGTAATCATTCTGAATGTAAATTTCTGAATTGGAAGACATTAGCATCTCCGATTCTTTCTTACAACTACATGAAATGTCTCAAAACCAAAATGAATAAATAAAATGAATGCCATTTTACACTTAATGTAACATATGTAAATATGAAAAACGGTTTCTCATTTTAACCTGCAGGTTAAATTAAGCTCAGTCACATTCACCAGAGGTAATGTCTAATCCTCTGGTTTAATCCCAGCCTGAAGAGAAACATCAAAATTTTCCGACAAACTAACACTTTGGACGGAGGAGGATTGTTTGAAGGCAATGTGCATTTTCCTAATTCGGTGTCAAAGGCTGCCGAACGGCGGCCTGCGAGCGCAGATAATAGAACGAGCTGCGAGGCGGCTCCACGTTGGTCGTGTCATCTTCCATTTTTGTGGCTCTGCCTCCACCGACTTCTGGTCACCGAACATTTAGAAATACTTTTAATCAGAAACATCTTTGACTTTTCTATATTTTCAGCACCAGCTGGACAATTGCGCTCAATCGCTCAGCATCCCTTTGCATCAGTTATTCTGCCCGTACCTCTTTACTGTCTTTTTTTTTTTTTTTTTCACACCACTTTACTGCCTCATCTTCCCAGGTGTCCTACAGCCAGAACTGACAGCCTGGCTGCAGCAACAGTAAACTACGAAAGGAGAAAGGTCACTCTACAGGGCGTGCTTACTAACTAGAAACATGTTGCTCAGGAAAAAGGCCAGACTTAGAGAGAAGGATCGTACCGTCAACAAGGATGCAGTTATACTTAAGAGGCATGCCTCAGAGAAAACCTCATTTTCTCTTTACACATTTATATACAGCTGTATATTTTTAAAGTCCAGCCTCCAGGCTTGCAGAGCGCCTTGACGAATGTTTGCGAGAGGACGAGTCGCCCGGTAGAACTCGGTGAACTATCCCGAGCTAATGCCAACTGTGCATTAAGTCCAGAAATAAAATGTTCTCACCGCTAATTATTTCCTGGCCGTATTTTCGGAGGGTTATGACAAAGTGGGAGCGATCGGAACCAACAGCGACTCAGCCGCGAGCCGAGACCGTTCCAGTCGTGTTGAATCACAAAGCGGGGTCAGCGAGACGCTGAAGGACGTAGTGTGAGTAAGTACCTGCGAAACATCCAGGCTTCAAGTCGCTTACGGTTTAGTTCAAGTGCAAATGAGTAGAGGGCTTCATGGGGAGAGCTGTGCGATATGTATAAATATAAATATATATATATATCCTACCAGTACTGCAAATTCAACTTAAAAGATATGTAGTAGGGTCAGATGTGTGGAGTGGCTGTCCCATTAGTCCTCGACGAAGCCGTCTGTGGTTTGATTCCCGAATCTGGAGCGTTCACTACATTTCCTGTGTGATTTGCTGTAAATACAAGCCACCAGTTTCTGCCAGATTAATTTCAACTTTTTTTTATGTTGATCAGCTTTTGAACATTTCTCGTTGTCACATAGAGCTCTGGAAAAAACGTAACCACTGCACTGAACCGCATTCCTGGTCGTTACGCCAGTTGTTGATCTCTGAACTCTCCCTGAGTTCTAACATTAGTATTGTTGTTTCTAAATGAATATGAGCTTGTTTTCTTTGCATTGTTTGAGGTCTGAAAGCGCTGCGTCTTTTTTTTTTTTTTTTGTCATTTCCACCCTTTCTCGTTTTCTGCAAATAAAAACAAAATTTTTGCTTGGAGTTTCAGAGACATGCTGTCAGTAGTTGATAGAATAAAAGAACAAAATTCATTTCACTCAAACGTCGACCGACAAAAAGTAAAAACAGAGAAACTGATCATTTTAAGTCGTCTCCTAATGTTTTCCACTTACTTGGCATTTTTTGTACCCTTGTCCTGACTGATACTTTTGTACCACAGAATCCTTTTGATTGTTTGTCACTGCTCTGCACATGATACTTTCTTTTGTATTTTAAAGGTCCAAATGAGTAAATGTGAACTCGTGGGCATTTGAACTTTATTCCAGGTCAATCAGTCTTTGTAATAAGCTGCAGGTGTGAACTCTATTAGACTAAACATGCTACAACTAGAAGCAAAATCTCCTCAAAGATAATGTTAGCATTATACTCTACACAGTTAGGTTTATATACCTGTCTTTAAGCAAAGCAATAAAAATAATCCATCGTACATATTTCTGCGTAAAACCATTGTTTGTTTTTTTTTTTGTTTGTTTTTTTTTAATGGAAATCTGAATTAAGCCACAATAGTGGTACACCTGCATTGTTCTGAGTCTGTGTTCAAAAATTATGAGATGTGTTTTGGTTACTTCGTATGATCTGCAGAGGAACAACAGTATCGTTAAAGGAAAATTAACCCAAATTGATTCCACTGGAAATACCCTTGACAAAAAAAAAAAGGAAGAAAAAGGCATGGGGGGGATTTCATGATCAGTGGATCTGCGTTTGAATGCAAATGAATGAGTGCTGTGGAGTACGCTCACTTGAACATCCCAGATGCGGCGCCGGCGAGAAGATGGACGATCTGTATCTCATGTTAATCAGCTGATGTGAGCCGCAGCGTTCTGACATTTTCATTTTGCCGGAGTGTGGCAGCGTTGAAACGCGGGGTGATTATCCAGACGATTTATTTATTTAAACCACACAAGTCACATTTTAGAAAGCGTAATTAAACTTAAATTAACAATTCAGTGTCTGTTTCGTCTTCTCCGTTTTCTCAGAATCCATGGTCAGTGGTACGTATCCTTTACATATTAACACAGATCCACTTAGGGCCTCATATTCCCTGTGCTAACTGTGCTCATTGATATGACAGACTCCATTTCATTTCATGCAGTGTCACCTGTCATTTCCTAACCTATAGAATTACGCTGTCACGATTCAAATAGCTCTCTCTGTTTCTCCCTCCCGCTCATTAATTTTCTTCTTAAAATAGACTTCATATAAAATTGCTTTGTTTTTTGCTTCTTTTTTTTTTTTTGACTGAAGGTCCTGAGATTTTTTTTTTCCACATTGAAGCCACAAACTAAAATATGTTTTATTGAAGATTAAACATGAAAAAACTGGCACAAAGTACTGCTTAATTGAGAAGTGGAAGATAAAAATCTTCATTTGACTAAAAAATATTTTACAAAACAAATCTGAAAGGAATGATCTAGTACTTTCTTAGAGCATGTTTTCCTGGAATTAAAGCCTTCCTACAGCCACTCAGAGATGTTTGGGTTATTTTTCTTCTTTCTTTGCACACCCACAGGCTAAAATCTCTAAACTTTATACTGTTTGCTGAACAGCTCAAGTGTAGTAAATTCTCATTAGATTTTTTTCCTATTTTAACACAGATCCCTGGTTGGATTTAGGTATGGCCCAGAGCACTATGTCGCCACCATCATGTTCTTTTGAGCTGTAAATGATTGGATTTGTGGCGCATCTGTATCTTATTTTGAAGGGATGTGTAAACGTTACCAGAGAGACCACTCACACATGTTCCAGTCACGAACATCCCGGTTCCAGAAGAAGATCCAGTAAAACCACCAACATATCGAACATGAATTTATAATAATCAAACATGGATGACGCTGTAGAAGCAGTAGTGATAGTTTATGGACTCATTGTAAGCGATAAAAGACAAAACAAAAAGAAAAGGCGTTTGATAAAATTTGGCAGGAGCAGCCGCTCTATTTGCTGCACTAAGCACGAAACCAGACTCTCAGTTGCCACGTCAACTGTTTGGGATTTTTCTCCGTTCTTACGTCAACGCGCTTTCTGATTGGCTCCCTGTCACATTCAACAGGCTGCGTTCTCGTTCCCGGTCAGTTGTATTCACCCAGAATGCCCTGTTCTGTCGTCCGCCTCCTGCTTGTGGCGTGGTCTCCAGTCCACTTCCATCCACCAATAAGTTCAGACCGCACCTGAGTTCACTTCAACCAAACCAAAACTTAAGTTTGTAAGTGACCAGAGTTCACTTTTTGGTCTGCATCAGAGTTCGACTCACTCCTCCGCAAACGAACCGGATCTTCTAGATAAACTAATGTTAGATTAAAGCGGACTAAACAAGCCTGGTGTGAATGTCCTGCTTAAACTTCTCGACTGAACGAATCAGATGAATCGATTGAACTGGACTTAAGGTTCGCAGAGTAGAAAGGAGTTGGGGCAAATGCATGAAAAACGTTTCTACTTTGGAAAAAAATAGACTTTTACACTTTTTCTCCCGCTTATCAATCATGTACTTTATTATGCGTTATTCAATCCCAAACAAATCACAATAAAATCAATGCAATATTTGGTGCTAATATGACAGAATGTATTGCAAGGCAAAAAATGATTAAGAAATAGCTTTTTAGGTCAAATCTGTACTTCTTCTTCTTCTCCTTTGCGTTGGTGGAACTGCTTGTCAGCGTTGAATTATTGGTCCGTTCTGTCAGCGGGGGACTGTCCTCCCACTGCTGCATCAAAGAATCCCTTCATGTGTCAGGAACATTCAAAGCATGAGATGAGGCAACCTGAAATTGTTTCTGACAATTAAATCCAATTCTGTGCAATATTCCTCTTTTTCTCTTCTTTCCCCCCCTCAGACGCTGACGTGCATTGAAGCATTGAAGTCAGATGTTTTTATCCACTTGTGGATCGAAAGAATGTCCAATTTAATCACAGTGGAGGAGTTGACGATCACGTTTTCTAGAAGTAAATGCCAGCCTTCGACACCTTTAAAGAGATGGACAGACGTTTCCTGGTGATTTGAAAACGCCTGACATTTTATTCAACACTGTGAAATTTAAAGTGCTACCTGGGAGATTTTCTCACAACTGGGCAAAGAAAGTAATTGTGCTTTCTTTCCTGCAGTTTATTCAGATATGAGGACCCTACAGGGAGGTGGAATGATTAATTACTTGTTTACTCTTGAATAAATGCTCCCTCAGCTCTTATTTAACCTTTTTGCCGCTGAGTGCTCATTAGAGAAATTGGTGTAATAGAATGGACCAGATCTAGTCTTAAATAAATAAAATCACAGGGTTTGTCTTTTGAACTCCCGCTGTTGCTCACAGCTGCACCGTTGGACAGTTGTTGGGGCCAACAACTTCTTGTTTTGTTCTTCAGCGTTTAGGTTCTCTTTGAATTTTGCCGCATCACACGACTCCATCAACAACCGGATATTTCCAATGGCGCAAACCGCGAAAAAGATGACAACAGGAAGTAGTCAGAGGATAATGATTTGTCACGTGATCAAACGTATTGACGTGTGATTTTAATTAGGTTTCTTCTTTAATGGAAACACCGCAGTTGCGAAACAACACGTGATTTCGACATTAAAGGGAATATTGACAAACTTATGCACACTTTTGTAATGGAAACGCATCAAATCTCTTTTTAGTCCATCCATCCATTGTCTGTGTACGCTCGTTCATGCAAGTTTTCGGTTCATCATAGGGACAAAGAAAAAAAAAACAACAAAAAAAACCCATGCCAAATTAAGGCAGTTTAAAGCAAACAATTAACCCAACATGTGTTTGGATCCAAAGCTATGATAGTAGAATCTGTGGGCAGGACGTCCCACAAACCTGGATGGATGTTAACGCTGCGCTGCGTATTAATACTGACTGTCACCACGGCGATACTGGGTGGTGTTGCTGGTACAGCTTCCTGCTGGTCAGCAACCTTAAACTTGAACCGCAGCTACAGCAGGATCAAAACCTATTTATATATTCTTTTTTTGCACTCTTAATTTGTCATGTTAGTCAATTCACTTAAAGATTCAACAAAGTACATTGAATTTTACGGACGGAAAGTGTTGGAATTTGGGGGAAAAAAATAAATAAATCAATAATTATGAATATTTTACCAGGTGCCAGGTTGTTTGTTTTCACCCAAAAAGGCACAAAATGGCAAACATACTTTTTTTTCTTTTATTATTGATTCATGGAGCCACTGAAGCACATACAACTTTGACTTCAGTCTCAGCCGTAACAAATTTCCATTCATTTTTCTCTTATCTACAGTAATCTGCAGGAAAATTTTGTTTTTACTGCAGCTACATCAGAGAGTCCGAACAAATAAATAATCCGTCATAAAAGTCTTACAGGACTGGAAGTTCCTCTAATCCCGAGTAAAGAAAAGAAAACAAGGCGTCGTTTCTATAACATGATAAAAACACTAGGAACGTAAAAGACTGTAATCCCTTTGTTTTTGAAGAAAGGACCGTAGATAAAAAAGGAAATTGTTGGAGAAGAACCAATTGCCAAAAAGAGCATCCACACCCAGAAAGAGAGCTTGGGGCTATCGTGGGCCCAGTTCCTCGCACAGCTCATCAAAAACAGGCCCTGGAAACCGAAAGCTTTGTGGAAGCCAACAGTCGTCTGCTGCCAGATAATCACAGAGATGTGTAAATGCTTGCTTAAAGTCACGTTAGCAGGGTCTTCCCACACCACCAACTTTCTACCAAACAATAAGCTGAGACTGTGTATTTATGGCACCTAAACAGTACGGAACAAAAAAGAAGCAGCTCTCTGAACTTTCTTGTTGTTTTTCTTTTATTTAATTATTCATGTTTGACATTTTCTGCTAGTTCCTTTTTTTTTTTATTTATTTTTTTTTTTTTACAACCAGTAAGCAGAGGACAAAGACTTTTTAAAAGTCTTTGTCAGTGGTGATTTTTTTTTTTTAATCACCGAAAACAGAAAATTTGCAGCCACCCTAATTTTATTAGGGTTTTGCTAATTTTAGAGATACAGTGAAGAAGTCAAAACTTTATGGCTCCTCGCCCAAGAACTGGTGGCAAAAATCATGAAATATAGAGGATGTCAATCATTTTAACTGAAAAAAAAAAAAGTGTATTTGAAAACTGTTGTCACCTCAACAGCAAAGAGAAAGAACTGTCACTATATAACCTGGACCCACACCGAACCGTCAACTTAAATGTTTTATTGCAATATTTGGACTGAAGGACTCAATGACATCG
The DNA here is from genome assembly GCA_903067055.1 of Poeciliopsis paucimaculata. NCBI lineage: Eukaryota > Metazoa > Chordata > Actinopteri > Cyprinodontiformes > Poeciliidae > Poeciliopsis > Poeciliopsis paucimaculata. The sequence continues at coordinate 61,267 of CAEGAD010077992.1, forward strand.
TTTTACTTCTACCGGGTCTTGTAGGCACAAAGGCAAAGTTTATATTTTATTTTTTCCTACTTTTCTTCACGTCTATCTGTCATGGCATTACATGGAAAAGGGTTTGCCCTTTTTTAAATCCTATTTTTTTAGAGGGGACTCCCATAAGGCCTGTGACATGCATTTTTCATCCACACATTTTCCCATTCAGCCCTTCTGTTTTGTACATATATAATGTATTCTCCACAGTGTAACACATTATACCGTCTCTTGAATATAAAACTTTCACACATGGAGGTGAACGGCTCCGTCAACCATCCAGTCTTCTGGTTGATCAGTAGACGTATTAGTGCAAATTCAGACACAGAATCTAGGATAAAAAAAATCCGCAGCATCTCCACAGAATGTGTCATTTTGTGCCTAAGTCTAAACCTTCTCAGGCAGCTTCTTAAACCAGTAACTTAATTAAAAGAAATTAAAAATCTGTTCCCAAGAGGCTTCTTGGTTTTAAGGCAAAACACTTAAGTGATAGCTTACTGCTGGTTGCCCGTCATGCATTTCACGTCAATAAATTATGCAACTGGGTGTAGACTTTTTGGCCTCTTTTAAGATGACTTTTTAATGAGCACTTTGTCCTCTGCTGTGCCGTTGGACCACTATCCAAACTCGGAGTCAGTATTTCACCAACTGCGGGACATGATTGGTGGGCTTTGAACTGGCATTGGGAGTTGGTCAGTTGCTAAATCTGGCCCAGTCCAAGGACAGTGGCAGCAAGAAAGTTTGACTGGTAGGTACATCTGTTAGATGATCATGCCCCCGAGCCCATGTAGACCCACAAGATCACTGACTCTTGATTTTGAATGCCAACCGTGAAAGTGGGGACTCTTTTAAGTTTTCGAATTTTCGTTTTTTTAGGAAGCATGTGTCAGGAAAGTTATTTCAGGAGAGGTTGGCTTGAGTTACCCAAACATTCACCGAGGCATTGCCAATGTCGGATTCTTTTTACTTTTTTAAAATGGGACGTGAACTCTCTTGAAACCGCCATGATGGGACAGGTTTCCTTTAGCTAAGAAAGGATGTGGGATAACAACTTCAATCTGAGAGGAACTGCAGGTTGAGACATTTGGTAAATGTACTTTCCAGGTGGTGAATTCTTCTTTAGCACTCTGTTGCAAAAGGCTTTTCCACCAGAACCACATTTACTAAAATTGCAAACATTCATACAATGTCATGCAAATCAGCAGGCATGTTGGGTTTAAGATTCTCTTGACCAGGCGCACAATGACATGTGACAGGAGTAGAGAATGCAATCAAGTCCACAACTTTCTAACAGCAAGACTCTTCCTACTGAGTTGCCCCACTACATGGCCAAATAATGATGGACTCTTTCATAAAGTCAGAATGTCAAAGTCGTCCCTTTCACACAGCATTTCCCAATTTGTATCAGCCTACTGCATTTCTTAGGTGACAGAAGTGACACCTGGTGTGGTAGTCTGCTCGTCTAGCTATGTGCTTAAAGGTTGGATGTGTTTGGTATTCGTACCTTGGTTGGGGTAAAGGTTCGTGGTCGGGTGAGGAGTGGTAATTTGGGCAACTTTCTATCATCTGGATAACGTTTGTCCATTCTTCTCTGACCTCAACGAGTTTTTCTTCGTCTGCCACTTTCTGGATATTCTGTGTTTTGCAGATAACTATCCATAAACCCAAGTAGTTTCTTGGATTTCTCAGATAAGCCCACCAAAACCATGTGGCGTTCACGGTTCCTTGGCTCCACTATCTTCCACATTCTGATGCTCAGTTTGAACTTCAGCCGTTGCCTTTGCCAGGTCTAGATACCTTAATGAATTGTGTTTCTACCATGTAATTGGCTGACCAGCCATTTGTGTTATCAAGCACATAAAAAGGAATACCTAATAAGTGACCCATACAGCCAATTTAAATACCCTTATTCAACAAAAAGTAAATCAAGCGTAAGAAAATGACACATACTCCATAAACACTAACAAAAACAGCATGGTGGTGCAGCATTGACGGTTATTGTATTGCTTTAGCAAAATACAGCGGAGTATCATGAAATGGGTTAAGCAGTTTAGTATAATTAAAGCTTCTTCTTTTGGTAGCACTAAAAATGCACAAAGCAGTAGCGGAAACTTCCACAGTCATAAAAGATTTAGCAGCTTTCTGTTAAATGTTTTTAGTAGACGAAACGTTTGGCCTCCAGCACAACAATAAATAGTTAAGAGATCTCTTTTTTTTAAAATTATTTATTTATTTTTGCTTTGTTCCCCCCCATTACACCTCAGCGTCTTTCTAAAAACTTCCCTGTAAAATCAACTACGGTCTGAATTATCCAACCGCAAAACGTCCGTATCGTTGTTGTCTTAGTCAAATCGTATTAATATTGAGCTGTGAAGAGCACCTCAAGGCCCGAAACCTCTCCGCATACAATCGGACTGCATTATGGCTTCGCAGATGACTCCGTGATTGGGCAAAACATGCTGATGTGCGGTTTTGAGACGAGAGTGGAAGGACATAAAAGGTTTGGTAGAGGCTGTGGGTTGGAGGGAGATTGGTAATTTGGGCTAATTGTGTTAAGAATGTGAGTGATTGTGGCTCACAGTGCTTTATGCAGCCCGACGTTACGGTCCTGTGGCGTTCTTAAGAAACCAGGCTTCTGAGAATACATAATTACTTGTTTTATTGTTGGCTTTGCTCATGAAAAATTTCAATTACGTTTAAGGCAGACCGCTCTCCCAGTCGTCGTGGAAATGCTTTCGTGTGCCGATATCGTAGGTACCCGGATTGATATCGGAAACACGATCGCTCATAGACAATGATTATTATTTTTGCTTAATTAAAAAAAAAACTAAACAAAAAAGAGGACGTGCTGACTGAGTGAAACCCAGAGGAGTCCTCTGACTCAAACCAAGGGTCACGGAAAACACGGCCTTGTTAAAGGTACAGAGAAACGGTTTGCTAGTCTTATGACATTAGAATGATATTACTGATTTTCACGAGAGCCGCTTGACAGCTACACCCGCAGACAATCGTCGGAGTGAAGAGATGGAAGCGGCAGAAAAGGGAGGAGAGACAACGTGAGGGATGGAGAGAGATCCCGAGGAAGAGGGACAGAGGGGAGAAAAATAAAAAAAGACAGAGAGCTGTGGCAGATTAAGGAAAGCAGACAAATGAGTGAGATTCTGCTTGCAGAAATAGAACAACTGCTCAATCAATGCATGTCAGGGGCCCTGCTGCGCGGCTGCAGGGAATCCCTCATCAGGAACCCATAAAGGAGACCTTGGAACAGGCCAATACATTAAACAAATGGCATTTACTGCTATGGAAATATCTCCAACCTGGCTGGAGGTGGTAGCCCGCCGCGGGGCAGCAGGTTGATATTTGTAGGCCTCTCCTGCATTTCTCCGTGCCTCTTCTTCTCCGGTTCTTGCCTTTTCTGCTCTTCCTCGCCTCTTGTCGTCTCAGATCCAACATGGCTGCCCCGCCTCCCCCCTGCATTCTCGCCGTTCCAGCATGGCCCGTTGGCGACTCTCCACTTCCTGTCAGCACAACAACAACAACCACCCCCCCCCCCCCGACCTGCTGGTGGACTAAGTGTTGCCCGGGGTGCACTGGAGGAGCCGTCACGAAACCCGAGCAAGTTGAATCTGGCACAGCTCTGTGGAGTTTTGGTCTTGACAGATATAAATGCTGATCTTTGTAGAATTGGATGATTAATTAGCGATTAGTTAGATCTCAGCAAGAGCTGTCTGTCTTAATTAGTTTCTGCTTGATCTAATGTTTTATTTCAGCACTGATTCCCGGGTTGGAAGAGTCTTTCAGGCTGAAGTTCTCCTTAAGTAACTGGTGAACAACAACAACAAGAATGGTGGGAACCAAAAAAAGTCCAACTTTAATGTGTTTGGAGTCACAACTGAGTTTCCTCTTTGTCTCTTGTGTGGTGACTTAAAACTGTATTTAATTGCTTTACATTTTGTCACACAAAAGCTACAAAATGCAATGTGTTTTATTGGAATTGACCAACACAAATTATACATTATTGAAAAGGGGAATTTAACAGAAAAACTGCCAACAAAAAGTGACATACCCCCCAAAAATTTCAATTTAATTTAATACCTTCAAATTGGGCCTCTGTCTCTTTAAAAAAAAAATAACCCTGCTTTTTCTCAGTTCAAAAAAGTCTGTTTTACATGGTACTGCTCCTTTAAATTTAAGGGTCACGATGTCTAAAGTGCAACATATAACTATAAGGAACTTCAGAAATTTAACATATCAGGGAGGCAACACTGTGCTCATTTGATGAGAGAAAAATGAAAAAAAATCAGTAACACACCAACATTAGTGTTCTGTTAAATGTTGGCACCAGAAAATCTGAGGCCAACTTGATAAAAAAACAAACTCCTGAATAATCTAACGCTGATTATTTTCACTGAAGAGGTTAGACAAATGAATGGAAGTGACTGAATAGATAAAAAGACTGCCTCCCACTTTACATTTTTAATTTCCATGATTTCATTTTACGCGGGCCCTCGAGTCAGTCACCCAAGGCCAGTTTCATCTGCGGTAACGATGCCGCCCTGCGCGTTTCCGCCGCTCCCATTCATCCCCGATGACTTTCTGCTTCCACCGACACCTAAAGGGAAAAAAAAAAAAAGAAAAGATCCACAACCTATTGTGTACAGCAACACCTCCTCCTCTCGCTCTCCTTCACACTCTTTATCCACTATTGGAGGATGAATAATTAATTCCTCATTCACAGCAAAAGGGCAAACAGACTTACAATGTTGTGCATGAACAAGCGCTCCTAACCCACAGACCGTTGTCACGTTCATGTCTCCCTCGGGAGCAATTCCAACACAATTTACTGAGCATGAACGCTACGCTACTGTCAGATCCGGGCCAGAGCCTCCCTGCCTCCTCCCCAAAACACAAGTCCGGTGAGCTAGCGCCAAGCAGGAGGGGAAACGTGAGCGAAAGGCTTTGCTTTCAGGTAATGGCTCTTAGCTCTGCCTATTCATTAAACGAAGCGTCTGAACAATACAGCTGGATGTAATGCATCTGCTTTACACATCCTGCATTATTTATGAGTTTTGAATAGCTCTATATTCAGATTGGGTTAAAAGCTTAAAGGATGTTCAGGGACTTGTTTAATTCAACCGTGTGCTTTCATCGTAATGGAGAAGCGCTGAAAGGACGCTGATTAAAATCTACTAAAACAAACCTTTTCTCATAAAGCAACAATAATAATTAGAAAAAAAAAGAAAAAAAAAAGCTACAAAAACTCAGAGCATTGTAATAATCTGTCGCCTATTGTCCCGCGGCGTGTCACGTCCGCCCGGAGGTGTGCGAATGCTCGAGGGCCGCCTGTTGCTGCTGCGTGCCGTTCCGATATTGTCAAGCTTTTGGGGAGAAGCTCGGTATTCCAAGAGGAAAAACAAACGACGACAAAAAAAGGACGTGGTGTACAACACAGGCCTCGGAGGTTTGTGAGAAAACAATGTTGGACAAACACCGTCATAAAGACCAAGGAACACAGAAGACGGGCAGGGAGGGAGTAAAAGTTGCGCTGCAACTGCCAACAAATGGGTTTGCCCAACTCGTCAACCCTGACAGATTTGTCAGCAAGACAACTATTTGTTCTGAGCAAACATTCAGGAAGAGAATCCGCATGAAGTCCTCTTCAGGTTTGCCACAAGCCGTGCAGCAGAAACAGCAAACTGGAACGTGGTACTGCACTCAGACAAGACCTGAATTAAGCCAATAGAACATATTTGCAAAAAACTTTTGTGTGATGGGAAAATTAATGTTGTACGTCACGCTGCAATAATTTCTTGGTGCGTCTTCTACCAGCAACACAGGCCGAGTCTGTAACCTTGGAAACTGAAGGTGGTGGCAGGTTAGGGCAAGGTTATCATTGTTTACTGAAACTGTTAAAATAATGAAAACTGAAATCGAGAAAACATCTTTAACTGAAGTAAACAGAAACGGCAAACTACTATTAGCTACAGCACCCATTTAAAAAAACTAAAACATAGTGAAATTATAGATATATCTTTCATTAATGTGTTTAAGAATCTTAAACACATAAATGTTTTAATGTTTGTTTGCAAAATGGCGACAGCAAAAGGTGGTAGAGGACGCCAGAGTCAGCTGTTGTTCAAATAACTGGATGCATTTTGGTATCTTCTGTTGAGCCTTCGTTACGAAATTGATGTGTAATCACAATATAACACCTATTTAAATTCTGCACATAGCCAAAATATGAAAAAAACTAAACCGACTACTATTACTAATAAAATTGAAACAATACTTAACTAATAATGACTAAAATAAACTAGCAGACACATTTGAAAGCTAACTGAATTAGACAAAAAGTTACATCGACACACAAATAAAACTGTAATGCTAACCAGCCTCAGTGTTCGTGGCAGGCTATGTTTTGTTGAACCAGCTGTCACATATTTTCATTCAGAAAGGTAAAACAGAGTAAGGACCAGAGTGATTGACAGCACTAAGACCCTCCTCCTGGCTCTGATTGGTTGTTTCTGACCGGGTCCCAGTTATTACTGGGAGCACTGCGAAGAAGGCAGAGCAGCTCGATTTTCTTTCACAGATAATCTGTCTTTCATTATCCCGATGCAACATAATGATAGTTTTAACAAATGTGTATAAACCGTTTTTTTTATAAAAGCCACATACTGTAGCTTTAATGCTTTAATTATATGTCTCGTTTACCTCTGGTGTATAAATGCTGTTATCCAGCCTCTACGCTGCCTTGACTCTTTGCTTCACAAATCTGGCCTTGGACCCGCACACGTCCTGCATTCGCATACAAGTTGTGTGCTGCACAAATTCACACTCGATAAAACATACACAGAGAGCTGGCATCTATTTCCGTGTTCTCGGTGCAGATGGGGGGTGTGGGAGTGATTTAATGAGGTGTGTGTATGTGTGAGAGCTGATAGTGAAGGTAAAAGTCAGCCTGCTGGTAAATTCTGTCCTTTCTAACCTCTCACTTCCACCTAGATCATCACCTCTCAGCTTCCAGCCGGTTCGTGTGTTTTACAGCGTTAATAAAACGACACACACTTTCCGCGTCTTCTACCACACACCGAGACATAGAGAGAGAGAGAAAGAGAGCAAAAGACAAAGCGAAACGTAAACACTTTCACATTACTAGGGACGTCTGTGTGGACGGCGTTATGGATATAAACGTCTGTTGCGCTTCACGCGGCGGTCTCGTTTGACCTAAATATCCAGACCTATTTTCGGGGCCTGATTGTTTCTGACGGGAAGTTAATCGCTAAACACAATTCATTTAAAAACAAAAAGAGTAAACAGAGCACTGCAAACAGCACATTGCCAAGGCCCACATGAAATTGGGTGAAATCGTTTGGTACTGTGTAAGCCTAATTCATCGTCTTAAGATGTTTTGTTTTTTTTTTAAAAGATGGATTATTTTTCCCAAAAGATCAACAGTGCTCAAGTGTCCAGAGTGAAAATTCAAATTTGACATTTTTATTTTTCTTCAGTTTCTCTGCTTTTATTCTACAGAATTAAATGTAATCTGATGACATTTAGTGGTGAAAGACAGAATTATTAATATACAATCTGGGAAAACGATTGTGTCCAAATGATACGTTGATGTAAACCAGTGACGTGTGGTGAGGTTCATAATCTGCGAGGCACTGACTTAATTATAATCATATTTACAAATATATATATATATACACCCTGCATGTTATTGTTCACATGAGGAAAGTTTGCGCATGCGGACTAAGCTGGAGGGCAAAAACACAATTCTTCTACATGTCATCCATAGCCGCGCTGCCGCCGTAGAATAATTCTGTTAACTCAATCAAACTTGAACATGCAGATATTATTAATTTCCTGCTGTGCTCCACAACAAAGGGAAAAACCGTTAAAATACAACTCAAAGCCATGTCTTTCTCGCTCTCTGTGTCAGCGCAGCTACGCGCAGGCTCGTTGCTATAGCAACTGACAACGCCACAAAAAACCCCAAAAATACAATCAGATATTTCCCACACAAAGAGCAGAACATTCAGTCTGTTGCAGTGGTATGGTTTTAAAGTGTTTCAATATAAACTAGAGGCCAATACCTTCACTTTCTTCAGTCTCCCAGTAAACTAAACAACTTCCATATTGAAGGGAGCGTGAGTGTGGCGTATAATCATCGTGGCGCGGTTTCAGTCCAGGGTGAAGTGGGTCTGAGATGTTCCTATGAGTGTCTGTTTCACTGTAGTGTTTGATGTCAGATTTTAACTCTGCCTTACCCCCTTCATTACGCGCTGCCTCGTGCTCGGTTCAACGAGTCCACAATAAACGTAGCTTCAGCAGTTGCTCGCTGCTTCAGGCTCTGAGCTGAACTTGATAAAAATGTTAAAATGAACCGATCGCTCTCTGCGGTTCTGAACTGATTTGAATTTGTGTTGTTTCATCATTAGTGACCAGTAGCCTGATGTCATCTCTTGGTTTGTTGTACTTCATGTCAGATGGATTTCAGAACGACACAGTCGCTCTCTGTGGTGGTGAAACTCGTAAGCTCCGCTGATGCAGTCATGTCTATATTGTAAAGTTGAATTATCATGAGCTTTATTATTTGGGTCTAAAGGGCCCGGTCATTAGCCCCGCCCCCGCGGCCCGACTCTGACTTGTTCCGCTAGTGACATGTAGTATCATCTTATAGAACAATCAAGTAAATATGTTACCTTCAGTTGTTATGAAAATGCTGTATACATCAACTCTGACTTAAGCCTTAAAACTGGGCTTCTGTCTCTTTAAGAAACTCCTGCAGGGGAGGGCTGCGCTGTGAAGCGTGAGCTTGGTAGCTTGGAAACGGCTAATCCGAGGCGGAGCTTCTTCCTTGAAGGCGGAGCCAGGTCCACCCAGGTGTTCTGCACAGCTGAATGGTTGCCATGGGAGATTTAAGGATTTTTCAAACATGCATGAAAGCATCAAGGCAACGCTCCAGGTAGGTTTTTTATGAAGAGGTAACATTATAACATAATGTAAAGATTAAAAAAAAAGCAAATTTTAAATAACAATGCCCTTTTAAATGATTAATTTAACAGAGGAAGAGAAAAAAACTTCAAATTAAAAGCATTTTTTAAATTTAAGATGTAATTCTCAATATGAAGTACGTAAAACAATTAAAGTCAAACAGATTTAATAGTCTGCCTAACAAAAAGAGTGTGAGGAAGCCTGCTTTTATTTGACTGACCAAGCTGTCTCTCCTGGTTCTGTTCACTCCGACACTCACGGCAGAACAGAACGTACACAGACGGAGAGCAGACGCCAAGATGGCGCTGAAAGGTTCTAGGAATGAATAATAATCATTATAAAAAAAAAAAAACTGAACTCCAGCCAGGCAAAACCGACATCTCAAAATTACCTTTCGGTGCTCCAGCTACCTCTGCTGTGCCGGTTGCGAGGAAGCCTGCAGCAGTACTGATGGTGACATGATGGCTGAGAGCAATGGCAGAGAAAAAGGCCGGCAGGCTGTGAGGAGAGGACAAACATTTAAAGTTTTGACTTGTGTTCACTGTGTAATTCCATCTATTCCACTCCGACGCTCTGGGGAAGTGATTACCCAACAAGCCCAGTCCTAATTTTTTGTTTAATTTAGAAAATGTATTTTAATCGCTTAACTTGTGATCTTCTGTTCTTGGGAGAAGATAAAAGTCCAACCTGCCAACAAAGAGCGAGACTCGTTTCCAGGAAATTCATTTGCCCCAGAAACACAGTGGAAGTTTGTCCTCACCGATCTGTTCAGATGGTTGTAAAATGATCCAGGTTTTTACTCACTTTCTTTACTGACATTTATTACTTCATTCGTTTGTGCTGAGGTGGTTCCTGTTGGAGTTTAAGAAATGTTTACCGGCTGCTGCATTTTTACTTTAACCTATTTCCCCCCGAAGCATTTTAAGTGCTTAACACAGATTCAGTCGATAGCAAAGTTCTGACCACTTTCTCTTTTTTTGCTGTCACTGTAAATAGATGAAAAACAATCATGAACCAAAGTAGCAGACTTTAGTGACAGTGGGCTGTTTGCACTTACGGCTCTGACGTCACATCCCCATGCGCAAATGCGGCTTTCTTGTTTCCGCTTTGAGTTACCATGATGGCTAGAAAAGACGAAGTCGTATTTCAGGTTTAAATAAAGCAATGCCATGGACACTGTTGTCTTCCCAATATAATAGGCTTTCAAGTGCTCATGGATTTCCAAGCGATCGTGAATTAAGAAGACGGTGGATTGTAAATATTTGTTCGCTACCAGTTAAAGCTAACGCCGCACAGCAAAGTTTGCAGCCTTCACTTCACTCCGGATCAGCTTCTCCAGCCCAAAGATGAAGATAAAGGAGCCATTTTGTGTTATTTCCATGGAATCACTTCGGTATTCAGTCTGAAAGAGCGAGTTTAAAAGTGTATGGGAAAGAGAGAGCAGAGCAGAGCCAGACAGCCGAGCAAGTGATCCGCCTGTACACGCTGCTGTAAACACCGTCCTGCTTCACAACAAGCATGCAAAACTAATAAAACGAAATAACACCTTAAGGAACACGGCCATATTTTTCTAAAAGTAACTACTCTGAACCTGAACAGCCAGCTGCACTCCGACACCAGAGCTACTCCGCTGCTCATCTATTGGGTTGTTGTGCTTCGGAAGCAAAAAAGCCTGAACCTAAAATCCCCCGTAATAAACACACATAATATACTTGAAAATAAGTACAAAATAAGGTAAAAACATTGTCTGTTAGAATGGATTAAAATGTTTAGATACTGAAATAGCCCATTTTTACAAGAAAAATGTCAGAGAATATTGTCTACTTGCATAAGCTGAAGTCAAACTCACCTTCGTATCTGTGAATGTACAACGAGACGTACATCTTAAAACCTTTCTCCAGCTCACTTGTTGGGGGTTCAGATTGATGTATAATATTATTTGTTACCGTGGCCAAGCACCGAGTGTGAAGTGCCATTTTCAATAGACCGGAAACGACCGAGCCGCTTTTTCCCCGAACGCGGAAGCTGAGGTGCAAAGAGCCCATTGAGCGTCATATCTGCTTTGTTTCTGTGCCACCTTTTGAAGTTGTGCAGGGGAACGTAGAATTCTGCTCCTTAGTTCCGCCAATGAATGTTCCACATGTTCAAATGACGCCGTATATATCAGGCAAAAGCTTCCTATCGTTTGTTTCTATTGCGAATGTGCACAAAATTTGTCAATATTCCACTAATGTAAGAAAAAAAGAAAACGCTCAATCGCGCCGTTTCTATTAAATAAGAAACTCAAATAAAATCACATGTGAATAAGTTTGTTCACGCGATACGTCACTAGAAAACATGCCGCACCGTCATCCTGCATCTACTTCCTGTCGTCTTCATGGTTTGCGTCATACGATTCGCTTTTTTCGACGTTCATCCGAGCGTCAAAACATTTCTATCAAAAAACAAGCTTTTTCAAAATTGCCATGTTTCCATTAGCTAATTTATTTTAATAACTTAATGTACAAATAAAGGTAAGATCATACACAATTTTCAATATGAACAGAAAGGTAAAAAAAAAAAAAAAAAAAAAACTAAATTAAAAAAAAGAAAACTAATTTGAGCCAGAATTTAATATTGCTTCAATTTCCTTAGAGACTTAAAGGGGTCAATAGACACATTTAATTGGATGCAAATGAGCAAATGTCATAAAAAGTTTGCAAGGAGCGCTTAACTGCACATCAGTCTGATGATTACAAACTAATTACCTGATGTAACACTTTTACAAGAGTGTTTGAAGAAGAAGAAGCTCATCGCTTCCTCTTTTTTTTCTTTCCCCACTTGTGCAGCGACAATTAAAGAACCAAACAAAACCGGACTCATTTACACACACTGTTCCTTTTGCCTATGCAGTTAAAACTGAAGATCTGAAAAAACAAAAGAAAAATCCTGGAAGCGAACAGAGCCGCAGCAGCGCACAGCGCAACTCTGGACATGCCTCCCACACGCCAGCATCTCATGACAAATTTGCACGGCTGACTCCCACACCGAGCTTCTGCCGCGATGGCGGCGGACCGCAAGCCTGCCACGACACAGGTGTAAACGCTTTGAGTTGTTTCCCCCCGCGGCCGGGACGGCGCGGCTCCTTAATGACGAGCTGTGGATCGGCGTTTCATTGGCGTGAATGAATCACTGAACGTCCAAGGTCGCTTCTGATGTCACGCACAGTTCTTTTCAATCGCAGCCTTAAGCGCGCCAAGACAGCACCAAGGTGGGGCTAATTTGTGTCTCCGCACAAACAACACGGATAACGTCCCTCGGCGGTGGGATTTTATTGGAAATTTCGTGGACAATAAAATTAGGCCCATCACATCTGAAAACAATCTTAGTTTTTGGCTGTGCAATCAAATACAGTCTAGTGATGTGTACGCTGACACGCAGCTGAGGGTGTTTAGCTAAAGGTCGTCAGATGTGTTTGCTCTCACTGAAGGTCTCATAAAGTGGGTACCTGAACATGACGCATCACTTTAAGTCATGTAAGCCCCGTTTTTATTTCTATTTCCCCCCATTTGCATCCTGTCAGGCTCTGGTTCACACAAGACTAAACGACTAGGCTATAAAAATAATAATAATAAAAAAGATTAGCATAAAATGTTGTTTTGTTCAAAGTCCTTATGCAGGACAGTTTTATCAAAGATTGATAAGTGTGTCTGGATTTTTGAGTGGCTTTCTGTGCAAATCAGGCAAAATGATTATGAAGATCATTTAATTTAATGGAGGCCAAATGGGATGCTGAGGACGTGAGACTGTGACTTGTTGTCGTTTTTGAATGCAGGACCGTTTCCCGGCACAGGCCCGTTGCCGAGGGCGCCGCCGGCTGGAGAAGAGCCCTGATGCAAGAACTATGGAAGAAAGAAAAAGAATGGAAATAAATAAACAGTAGCGCTAATGTGAAGCCCTGACTGGCACTCCGTTCTTCTGAATTAAAACAAAACTACGGAAAAATAAATCACAGAATGTAAACAACCTCGCTCCCTGCTGTTTCTCTTTCTGATGGACATCCCACCGTTGTCAGTCAAATGCACTGAAAGGGAAAATTGAACCTCCCTCCTAATGCAGCACAACCAACTGATCCAGGGTAAGAAAGTAAAAAAAAACCCAACAACAACAACAACAATTTAAATGACCTTAAATAATGTGTTTGAATGAATTTGAAGTGTCTGAGAGTGAAGGTGAGCCTTTGTGACACGTTCCTGAAGAGAGACCTGAGCTAAATAACGCTAAGCGTGTTGTCTTGCTCTGTTTGCTTCGGACAGAGAGTTTGGGCTCTCGACTACCGAGAAACAGTTGCTTCCTGGAGGCTGGGACTCTGTGTAAGTCTTAAATTTTACCCCATCGCTACCGTTTGCCCGTGATGTGTGCGGTGCGCCAGTTCAATGCTCTGAAGCTTACTGGAAGTTGTCGGCGCTGTAAACAACCATCCTACAACGCAAAGGGAAAAGTGCCGATGCAAACGAGGCGTCTGTTAACGTGAAATCGATATTTTGATTTAATATTAAACAATATCAAATGGCCAGACATTTGAATCTAGCAGAACAGCGCAGAAGGGCAAAGGTCAGACTAGCAAAGGCCTAGAGATCAACCATTTTAATTCAGATGTTACAAAAGGTATATTTCAAACCGATTGCAACAGATTACAAGCTAATCTCAGAACAACACACAGACGGTACAGTCAGCCACGCCGCCGTTTTCTTTTTGGTTTGTCCATTGTTCTACGTTTTCATCACGTAAAGCAATTTGAATAGCTTTGTTGTTGAAACCTGCAGCACAATTTAACGCACCATTTCTTAGAAGCCAACTAAATAGGAAATGGGCTGATCCCACCACTCACATCACTTGGCACGCTTTCACCTGATCCCACTCGCGCACCAACGCACAGGCTACTTGGGGTCAAGTACCTTCCTCAGGGGCGCAGTGACATGCGACGGGGAAAGCTCAAATCAGACCCATAATAACCTTCTGATCCCACGACGACTAAACACTGAGTCACAATCGCAGCCACCTGTCCAATTATTCAAACATTCATGCCTTGCAGCAAGGCAGACGCTAAAGCTACTCCATCTTGCAGCCGCCCCTTAAAATTCCCCCAGCACACCCACCACCAATCCAGGACTTTCTGCTGCACCTCGGTGTTTCTCAGCGTTGGTCCTCAGGGACCACTGCCCTGCATGTTTGAGGTGTTTCTCTCCTGCCACACACCTGGGCTGATTAAGTGGGCGATTAACAGGCTTCTGCAGCACTTGTTGGCGAGCGGGAGCCAGCGCCGTCGTGTGAATCAGCTGCGCTGGACCGGAGGCGCAGCTAAAACATGCAGGACGGTAAAGCCCCCCAGGTGCAGCGTTGAGAACGAAGGGTTCTCAACGCTTTTTTCTTCCTCCCTAGTTTATACTTCGAAAAAAAATAAAAATTTCAAAACCGCGTATTCCTTTGTACAGCCGCACTCTTGTGATATAAAGTGTAAAAACGTTCGAGGGATGTGACAACCTTTGCAAGTCACTGCGTGTTGGGTTTTTTCAGTCCTGCTTCTCACGTGTGTTTTAGACTTTTCCCTGCTTCAACACAATCAATTCAGTAACTGCAGTTCAACAACAAAAAAAAGAAAAAAACCATTAACGTCAAAGCAGCAAAGCACCAAAAACACGTCAAAGTTGAAGCGCGCTGTAAGTGTTTAGGTTGGTCTCTAGAGAGGCACGTAAATATAGAGCCTTCAAGGAGACAGTTGTGTGTGTAAATGTTGTTTTATCGATCAAATTAAAGCAGTTTTTATCTGTACTCTGCCAAATTACAGGAAATTTGAAATTTTTTTTTAATCAATATTACATTTTTCCAAGGACTCATTGAATGCAGAGACACCTATTTATTCATATTTTAACTGTTTAATGGGTAGTTCTACCATTACCATTCATTTTTGCCCCACAACTGGCCTTTTTAGTATAATCATGATCTCCATGTAGCCTGAAATTAAGATGAGTTTGACCTGAAACATGCAGGTCAGTGTGCCTGGAGGAGCAGGGCTGGAAAACACCGCATGAGGCCACAAAACGCTTCGTACATTTGTTCAAAAATCCGCTGCTTTCACTCGTGTGTCTAATTACAGAAACAAAAACAAAAAAAAAAGAGGCAAAGATTTTCCTGCGGTATTACAACTGCAATACTTACTGGTTAAGTTGGTGTGTTTTGAAAATCTGTTTTCGGAAAAACAAAAATGATAAAGTTTGACGTTTTTTTTCTTCTTTTTTTTTTTTTTTTGTTGCAACGCTCTGAGAACTGCGAGTTTCACGAGCGAGGATCATACCTCCAGCCGCTACAGATTAGCTGTCAGCGGTGACCCAGTAAGCATAAGACCGAGAGCCAGAGGGCAGAGGGCTGGATGATGTAAACTAAATAATTTAAAGGGGCCCGGAGCTAAAAGGCAGCCCAGGATTCGACTTCACACACACTGTCCCAGGGCCCCAGCTGTCAAGAGGGACGGCCGAATTTCTACTTACACCTCTTTAGAGACTCCTACTGAACATAACATAGCAGCAGGCAGCACAGGTAGGAGTTTTATCCAGCCGAGTAACAAGGTGTTATTAGCCCAGTTTCTCCAGTTGGAAATAGTTTGTATCCAGCGCTGGGTCTCTGCAGGGGAAACCTTGCAGAGAAACAAAGAAGGAAGAGCAGCCAGATCTGAGCTTTAGCCCAAAAAAAAAAAAATTGACATCCTGAATTAGCAAAATCAGGAAATTCAGAGACTAAAATTTGACACAATTCGTCTTTCTGACCGGCGGAACACGTACTCAGACGTATTTAGAGGCAAACATCTTTTTCACCAAAGATACTCCGAGAAATGATTTATGTTTCTGCGCCTCGAGCACCTTGTGAAGCCAACTGGCCACTCTTCATAGAAAAGTTATGTCTGACGTCGGCTTTAAGGAGATGGATGTTCCCTCCCGCGCCATAAAAGTCTCTCCTTTGAGAAAATTTGCCCTTTAGAATTAATGTCATAAAAAAGAATTAATGTAACCAAGCTACTTAAATGCATTTATATTAATGAACACGCTCACATTTCTGAGCAGAAAATATGCAAGTTCACCGTCTGAGTCACCTAAATTGGGCAAATTGCGGCAATTTTTCACTTACTAGCTCAATTTTTTATACACATATTTGTGCTCACCTGGTTTTTCCTACATTGTTAAAGACAAAAAAAAAAAAAAAAAAAGCCGCAAAGAATAATGGCTTGTAATTCTAGCTAAAATAAACATATTTTAGTTGCCTAGTAATGGGGCGAGTATGAACATTTTCAGTGCTGTGCGTCACACTAAAGGGAAAAAAAGATTCACAAATTCAACATTTGCACAGATTAAGATGCTCATAAAAACCAGGCTATGAACGTCTTGGGATGAAGAAAGTGCAACATTTGAATATCGCAGCAAGTTTTATTCTCATTAAGTTGCAATGAATGAAGGAAGAGCGAAGATGTTCTTGTTTACCTCTTAACAGTTTTGTACACATAGGTAATATTTAGTTAAACTAAACATCCTTGTGTGCAACATAAAGTTACCACCATAAAGTAAAGGATCTTAGAATGTAACCACTATTGAAAGTCAATCAATCAATCAATCAAATTTTATTTGTATAGCACATTTCAGCAGTAAGACATTTCAAAGTGCTTTACATAATAAACACAAAGTCATGTAACATAGAATCAACAATCAAAAACTTCATTAAGTCAAGTGTTATAACAATGCAAATAAAACATTTTTAATATTTAACCTACCAAACTCAGTTAAATGACCATTTACAAACTAATGTGGTTTGGTTCAATGTAAATTATTCCAGTGGTTAATATCAATTCCACACCAAAGTTCCTTCTGATGGAGTAATGAGAACATTTTTCAACATAATTAAGTCTTACTGATTTGCCTCACTGTAAAGATCTTTTTTGGGGTGAAACATGAATTTGCACACAAAGAGATATTGTCTTTTTTTTTCATGGTAATTTTTTCAACTGCAGTCTTACATGTAGCAATAAAGAGAATTGATATTTGCAGACACTATCCATCCAATTGAAACGTTGATCTCGACAGCGGGGCCGAATAGATGTTGCAAACATGAATCATCAGCAGCTTAGCCCTTCTGGTTTGCCTGGTGCTGAGTGTTTTTGCTCGGATTGTGTTGTCCGATGTGAAATACGGCGCTTATTAGCAGTGCAGTGTTTAACTTTAGGGGTTAAGCGTCTCAGAAGAGCCTGACACGGAGCGATAACGTCAGCGGATGTGCACGCCGCCTCTGTTTGCAGGGGTGCAGCAGGGCACTGAATAATTGAAACTGTGGATGTACAGCCACAAAGTGTAGCTGGCTGTGATCGAGCCTGGCTGAACAAACCGAGAACAGCAGGAGTGTTTTAGCAGCCTGGCCGAGGCGCAGAGATGCCACCTCTACTCTGGCAGCGACCGATCGGCGCGTAACGAGCCTCATTAGACCACAACTCCATCGTTTCATCAAAGGCTTCCCTTTTCCAAAAGCAGGATGGGGGAAACCTCAGTCCTTGGGATGCGTATATGTCTGTGCCCGCTCCGTTTCCGAAGCGTCACATTTACCTTTACGGGAGGAGATTCAGGTTCAGACTCCACTTTTCTTGGTTGGGGGGGGGGTATTTTTGCCTCTCTGCTGCTGGGAAATGGAAGCGGCACCGATTAATACTGAATTATGATAACGATGTGTAAAATGTGGAAAGGCCAGGAGAAGATTGGAGTCATTTGCTCCTCTCAGGTGATGATGAATCTGGGCTGCGCTCTGACCTTGAGGAAGGGACAGGCCTCGACTTTTTCCCATTCTGTCAAGTCAGCAGGCACCAAATCAGGAGGGCTTCTTTTTTTCCTCTCACCTAGGCCTATTTTCTCGGTCGGGGCATTCATGCGGGGCTGTAAATATCTCAATGAGGAGAGTGTGACCTCCTTTCCGCCTGATCTCCCACAAACACAAACACACATATGCACCTCTCCTCTATTCTACATTACTCTAATTGCCTGCCAGACGCCACGGTTTCCGCTCTTTCTGGGTCTCTCTCGCTCTCTGTTGTTCTGAGAGGAAGTTTTACTGTCTTTCTGTCTTTACCCTGATCTTTCATCAGTTCAACTCTGCCTGGTGGTTCTTACCAATGCAGATCCCGCGTCTCTGGATTAGCTTGGTAAGAACCAGACCCTTATCCCACACTATTCGCTCCGTCCGGAGTGTCTGGGACGTGGAGGCACTTCCTGGAGGCATGGACTCTGTTAAGGTTTTAAATCTTATCCGATCGCTAACGTTTTCCTGTGACATATGTAACGCGGTAAGACGATCACCGGGAATCGGCCGTAAACGCCGATCCGAATGAGACCGTCCATTAAGGACACTTCAACATTTGGAAGCGTGGCCAGCATGGACTGAACGACTTCGTTCACTTCCTCTGCTGCCGTTGCTAAAACTACAGGCGAACCACAACTCTGAAACAGCGCAGAAAATCGACGCCATCGTTCACCACTTCTCCTTTGCTGATTGATCCAGTTGACAAAGAACTAAAGAGAAAACGACAATCAAGCTTAATTACGCAGGGAGGCAACAACTGTCCTAATGTCCAATGTTGTTGATAAAGTTTCCAGGCCTTTTACTAGACTCAATGCTTGTTTGCCTGCATACCAAATAATAAATAATATCCAATCAGACAATTTAGATTAGAACTAGGTTTTTTATTTTTGTAGGGTATACTAATTGTAATTTATTCTAAATAGATTTATCCGTTTTATATGGCAATCTGTCAAGCAGCTAGAGGATAAATACATGCTTCCCTTCTAGCCAGTAATCTGTTTGACAAAGAGGAAAATTTAGAGATCTGTGTATTGGAATTTATTCAGCAACCAAAAACTGTGAAATTTAACAAGAACAACTAATTACTCTTACCCACTGTTTCTGCCTTAGGGAATGTTTAGACTATAGAATCAACATCATCTGAACTGAATAAGGTCCAAGATTATCGAGACATTGTTTAACTCTGAAGCCTGAACTTTAATCCAGGAGGAGAGCAAAGAGAAAACCGTAAACCGAGCTTTGGGACTCTCCTCGCAACGTTTTCAATGTCAATAGGTTCCTTTCGGATCAGAGGTGGGACGGGGACGGACGTAAAGGGGGAGGAGTGCTTCAAAACGTCACTACAAGTAGCTCAGCATGCATCCAAAGTATATGGAGGAAAGGCACAACTTTACACACAACCACAGGTCAAAAGGTTAAACCTATCAGAGGTTGACCTGACACGATATGTTTTACTGGACGATACATTGTCCCACAGGTTATTGCGATAAAAAATAATATTGTTGTCTTGAGACCATTTTCAAGTCATACAATGGTAATGGCATAATAATGCAAGAACACATTCTCAAAGATCCATAAACTTTAAATTCAAACGAATATTTAACACTATTTATCCAAAATAAAAAGAAACAACAGATAAAATAAATGATTAAGTCTCTGTAGAAGTTTATTCTTCAAAGTAAGGGCTGGTTGATTTATTGTTTATTGCAACAGGCCTGGACAGAGCTTGACTTGGAGCAAGATAAGAAACTGCAAAAGGTTTCTACTAGCTTCATAGAAATCTCCATTGACTAGCTCTGTGAGGACATTTTGAACCGACGTGGAGAAAAGCAGCTCTTGCTCTTGCAGGTGAAACTTTGCATTTGAGGAAGGCGAGCCTCGTTGCACCTGTGAATTATTTACATCCTGGGTGTTTAAGGTGTGTGTGTATGTTCTGGTTTCAGCTTAATTAGGTGATTGGTTTCCATCTGCGGTCTGAGCTCTGAAGCCAGCCCCTTAGTTTCCTCTCTCTCTCTCTCTCTCTCTCCTTCCAGCCAGCAGCAGCAGCAGCTCCTGCAGCACATGATGCTGCTGGATGTATCCTTTTTTTTCTTTTCCATTTTCCTTCCAGCAGGGGCGGTTCTTGGCAGATGGATTATTAGAGGGCCAACATCCTGAAGAGGGCGCTGCTGCGACAATTTAAAAAGGGGGGGAAAAAAACAAATTCAAAGGAAATAAATAACAGCAATAATGTGCCACCCTGACTGCACATTATTGAAATATAAGAAAATATATTTATATGTATAAAAACAATAACCTTTCCCCTTTGCTCTGTTGCCATTTTTGATAGACTTCACACCACTGTCAATCACATGGAAGCAAATCTGAACCTGCCTTTAAATGAATTGGCGTTTATGGTTTTCCAAAGACGGCGGAGCCAAACAATCTGTGAACCTTTTGATTTTTGTCAGAAATTTAAGGAAATTCGGACGAGATTTTTTATCAGAACTTTTGTTTGGGTGTTTTTGCACTTATATATGTTGGTAAAAGTCAGGAAAGGAACAGAAAAGCCAAGTACAGCGATGGAAACTCGGCATCGCCTTGGTGTGACATGGCAGCTGAAATGCGTTTCTGTGAAACACACTTTTGACATAGTTAACCAAATATAAAAAATGATGTTGTGGTGAATATTTGGTCTTAGCTTTGATTGTGATTTAATTAGGTTAAAACCGAGCCTCTCAAAACAAGCTTTTACACACCTAACGCACAACATAGAGTTATTCTGAACACTTTCATTGCCGTTTTTGTTTTTTCATTTGGAGTCAGTACAGTAAACTATGCAAAGTTGAAACTCTGAGTCACAAATTAACTCTTGTAACTTGAATTCAACCCAAATCAACACCAAAAGGTTTCCTGATTCTTGGGCCTCTTCTGACATCATTGACAAAAAACAAAATCACTTTTGTTGTTGTTGTTGTTAAGAGCACTTTGTTTAGAAATGTTGTGAAATGTAGTGGAAGTATTGTATATATTTACTAGCTGATCTTTTGATGCTAAAAAAAAAGAAAAAACACAATAAAACGCCACTAAAATGCTTTTATAAGCTGATTTGATTGAGCAGTGACTGCATGACACCGATAACTTATCTCTTTTTCTAAACGGACTATTTTAGCCGCAGCTTTGCCAGCATCATTTCTATCAATAAAACATGCTTTGAATCAATAACTTATTACTCGTCATTTGTGAAACAGAGTCTCATGTTTAACACCTGGATTGGATGACCTCTGTGCTTGTTTGTGAATCTTCCACACGCAGACGCGATTCCTGAGGGAAACTCACACTTTGCTCAGGAATCCGACATGTTTAGCTCTGGACACAGAAATAGCAGCAATATTACGACTGACAGATGGCATTTCTCATGAATCACCTTTCCAACATGTTTGCAAGCAGATGGTTCTCAGGTACTAGAAATAATAATAATAATAAAAAAACACATTTTTAGACTTTTACAGTGCATACTATATTGTTAATTCCTTATTTAGGTGATCTTCTTTTAGTAGAGCGACTGCTGAATACCAAAAGAAAGATTAGGAAGCCCTTGCAATGATTTATTCATAAGAAAATGCTAATGTTGTGCATCTACAGTCACAATATGAAGACCAGCATCATGTCAGAAGTTATTTCGAGCTCTTCCAACAGGGTGTTTAAAAATATAAATATTGTTTTTTTTTTTGTTTTTTTACCAACTGCCACCAGGTGACACGATGAGAACATTAAAATAGTTTGTAAAATATAAATGAGGCTAGTTAGATGAAGTCCTGCGATGCTGTTGGCTCCCGTACATCCACTGTGGTAGACGTGTGTTATTTTCTTGTTGCTAAGCTAAACCACTAGCTTCACTTCAAGTCCGCCAACAGTGAAATAAAGTTTTAGGCTTGCTGACAAGGGTTTAAACTGGACAGACACGACATCAAAGATCTGAGATGTTTTAGTCGTGCGACAACTAAACTTCTGGTCCACCGTGAACCGTTCCAGGCTGGCGGCGTCACTGAACGTTTAAACGTTGCAACACGGGTCTCGTTCTAAGCAGAAAGCAGCTGCAGACTTGACTACAAGTCTCCTGAGAAACCTTTTAAATTTCTACAACTTTGGGATGACATCTGTGCACGTGGAACAGAGCTTCATGTGTTGATGGCGTCGAAGAACATCACTTCAATAAATTTGAACTGTCCCCTTAAACTCTTCCCCAGTTGCTCTTTATGAGGCGAATGTTGCTGCAGTGTAAAATATGTACACAGAGAAGATAACCCGGCG
Source organism: Poeciliopsis paucimaculata (assembly GCA_903067055.1). NCBI lineage: Eukaryota > Metazoa > Chordata > Actinopteri > Cyprinodontiformes > Poeciliidae > Poeciliopsis > Poeciliopsis paucimaculata. Next base: position 83,446 of record CAEGAD010077992.1, read on the forward strand.
TCTCTCTCTTAGATTTTTGCATGAAAACGCGCCTCTAATAATATGGCTGCTGCTGCACCTTTCAGGGCCGAAACACTGTGTCTAACAAGTCACTAGGGTACGTGTCCGCAAAGCTTAATCTGTCATAAAAATTCAGGCTTTTAGAGAAAAGACAAACTCTTTGAATTTTTGAACACATTTCACTTTAAACCGTTGTGAAATATCAGCCACAACATTTCACTAACTCCATGTTAGCCATAATATTGAGATGTGGCTAATTCACAAAGCTGATTTTATTTGCTGAAAATCAGTTAGCCACAAAGCTAACTCGGTGTGATTAGCTTCGCGGGTCAGCTAACCACATCCAGTTAGCTTTGCCGCTAGTGTGAGATTCCTGTTCTGTTATCAATATTCTTGAATCTCAAAAAACTCCATTTAGCGTTATCAGTAAAGAGATTCAGATACAAATACATAAAGCATGTTTAATATTTTTATTTGCCAAAAAAAAATCTTAAAAACTTTGTATCGTTTTCCTGTCATTTGACAATTATTCACCATTGTGTTCTAGGCTGTCGCATAAAATCCCAGTGAAATATTGGTTATAATATTTTAAACACATTGGTTAAACTTACAAGGCACTGTTATCACTTTGCCAGCTTCAGGTTTTATTCTCAGTTTTGTCAGGAAGTACACAAATCTGCTGTAAATTCTTGAAAACAAGTCTGCCGTTGGGTGTAAGTGTTGATGACTGGCATGCGCTATAAAAAAAATTTGTGCATATCCTTGGTAGGGGGTTTTTGAATGAACGCGGCTTTTTAAGGCGAAAACACCCCCTGCTTATAATCCTCTTACTACAACTATACTGGCAAAGTTGATTCAACTTTTCCCTACCTGGAGCAACAAAAAGATGTCCAAGGACACGTCTGTCTGAAAGTCCATTAGCTGTCATCCTTCAGTTTTCTGGCAGCTGCTTATCCCCAGGAGCAGCAGCTAGATAATGTGCAGAGGACAAGCTAGCGGGGTCTTTCTGCAGAACACTACAGACAAAGATGTTCTCAGGTGGGAGGGAAAGTGCACTTGCACACGCAGCAAAACAAGTTCACATTCTAGACAGTTCAAAGGAATATATAATAGAAGTGGCACACTTGAGATGTAGTCTGAATTTCGTTTAATTTGGTTGTTTTCTTGGGGTTTTTTTTACATTTACGGTAGCTAAATATAAGAAACGCGCTATCCTAAAGTGAGGACGTGCCCAAATGGGTTTTAATTAAAGTGGTACAGGGTCAGCTCAAGTCTTCAATTGTGGACCATCTTAAGAGCTTTCAAAATCAGCAGAGATTGAAGTGGTTTATGGCTCTGGCATGAGTGTAAAGGATTAAGAAAATGATCAAAAGGTCCATGGAAACCATTTATCTATCCCAAGATGTAAAAAAAAGAACTGTAGGTCTTTCAACAACGTGTTTCTAGCCAAACTTCACAATATTCTTTATGTGGCCGGGGCATTATGTCCATTATGCACTGTTCCGTTTGCCCATATAAGGAAGACGCTGTGCTGGCGCGCAGCTGATTCATTACGGAGACAGGTAATCAGCATTTACATTTAAAAGCGGGTAGATCGCTGAGAGGGTCAGAGTCTAGGCTGATTCCTCTACAGGTATGGTTAACATGAAGCGTGCACTGGGTTCAGAACTATTTCTGATGCCTCCATTTTATTGTTGCAGGAAACTTGCTCTTGGAGAGGACATACAGAGCTCTGCTAACTTTTAGAGAAGGTAAAGGCAGTTTATTATTAATTGGCTATTTAAAGTATCTGTCTAATTCTATTCTCTGTTGTGTGCAGGTTGGCCTGCTGTTTCAGTTTTAGTTTGTTTTGGTTTCAGTGTTGCATTAGTTTAGAATTTATGTTTTGAATATTTATTGATTAAATTTATTTTTTTGGGGGCGGGGGGTTTGTTGCCTAAAGAAGGGGAGTCTTTTTTTTTTGTCCAGCCCTCTAGGCTTGTTTGTAAGCAAAATAATGTATGCTGTCCCTGGTTCCAAGCTGTTTTATTTAGATTGAAGAGACTAGTAGAAGGGGAGTTTGTTTTACTCACTAGGGAGTCTTTTTTTGTTGTGTGAGTGTGTTTTTGTTTGGGAACACGTAGGTGTATTCAGTTATGTTTGGGGGTTTTTATCATTATTTCCCCCCCCAAGCAGTCTGATTTTATTTAATTGGAGTAATTGGTTGTCAGCTGTACGGTTTCCAGGGCCAGCATAGATTTGTTTGTTTTTTTTAAAGTGATCGATATTGTACAATAAAATGAACTGACTATTTATGCCTAAGGGTTATTGTGAGTTAAATAAGCTGTGGTTAATTTGCATCAGTGCCTCTAATTATTTTCTTACAAACTTATGTGTGATCGGGTAAAACGAAAACACCAGAGAATTTAAGGTTCTTCGCACATAACTAAAGTCGTAACCGGGGTCACATTTACAATCATTTCTTTAAGTGTCAAAAGTGTCTTAAGCAGGGGATGCACAATATATGATAACAGGAATATTTATCTTTTAGCCACAATTAAAAGCTGAGAAAATCTCCACCATTCTTCACTAGTTGAGGCCTTTGGCTTAGTTAAAAAAAAATCTGAAAGAGTGTGAGGTGAAGAGAGCCCACCTCAGATACAATCAACCAAACCTTTCTGTGCTTCTAGAGACAAATCTTGAAGCAGGTAGTGCTAACTAATTACCGGCCAGTTGCCAACAGCCAGTGGGAAAAGAAACAAAAGGCAAGGAACGACGGCCATGTATATTTGTTGACATCTTCCATTTCTTCTTCTTGAACTTTTACTGGTGAATGATGAACATCAGCTATATTTTTACCTTTTAAACTTTTTGTTCTCATCAGACGTTGAGTGAGCTGTTATTTTTGTTGACTTGACAAAGTATGTATGGGCTTCCTTATCAGGAATAGTTGTTTGGCGTTTGATCCCAAGTCTTTTGCTCATTATACAATAATCTACTTAAACCATTCCGTTGGTCTGTACTTCAATTTTTTTTTTTTATCTGTAAAGAATTTAAGAGTTGTTTAGTTTTTCTCCAGCACTGAGTAAATTACAATCCAGTATTACTTTCTCTTTCCTTTCGGCACTTTTAAAAAGATATTGCCTAACACATTTGTTACTGAAACTGATGCAGATGCTACTCAAACGTTCCTTAAATGTCCCTCCCACACCCGTAAACATACTTTATCTCATGCTATGTCATGCAGACTCTTCATCTACGCAAATGAAGATTTCATCTCTTTGGGATGGTGAATGTTTGCAACAGTTCCAGATGACAGGGATGTGATATACCTTTTCCAACTAATGGACATTTTACTTCTTTGTGACGCTCTTAGAACGTGTGACTGGCAATAAACGTTCACCAGTTTCGCCAAACGGTGACGTCACTGCTTACCATGTCGTGGAAACAGATGCCACTTGTCGATTTCATCTGCCTCACCTGAACATGCGCATTATAAAAAAAATATACAGGAATATCATGAGTGGCAGCTTAATACACGTCTTTAGATATGCCCAACGTCCATGGCAGAAGAACACACTTTCTCGCGACGGCCTCACCACACAGTCGGCCATCATGGGCCGTTTTTGATCTGGCCGTCAAACCCTCACAGCCTCGCTTTGTCAAAGACCTTCAAACCCTCACTGGCCCGTTGTTGGAGCTTCCAGCACACGGGGTGCAGCAGCTGCTCACTTGCTGCCTGATTCCGTCCCTTGACAGGTGTCACTGTAATTAGATAATCAATGGGATTCACTCCACCTGTCAGGGACTCTTACTGTTTGCGCATGTTTGGCGCGTGGCGGAGGTCGCCAATCAATGGATTCTACCGGGGAAGTGAGAACTCAAGAGAAAAAGAAGGTGATAGGTGGCAGCTGAGCAGAGCTGAAACCCATCAAATTAGCTCAGACTCTCTTGCCACTTTAAGGCACACTGCCTGTCTCAGCAAGGTTGCTTTGAGCCGTCCATGCTCCAGTGCCTGCTCTCTTTACTGTTAATAAAGGATAAGCACAACGGCGGGCTGCGAAGATGGATCTTCTCTATTCTGTTTAATGCTGCAGCTTTTCCATCTGTCGCTTTGATGACTCTTTAATTTGAATACGAGATACCTAATGTTTACTTTTCGTCCTCCAGCCTCACATTTCTGAGAAACCTCATCGTCAGCGCAGGGAGAAATGGTAACGTGTAGCTTCAAGAATCAAAACATGGTTCTGGAAATACACTGGAGACTAACCAACCATTAATAGCAGGCATGTTTCATATTCTGGGGGACAAAAAAAAAAATAATAATAATAATAAGGGAGATAAAGCAAAACTAAAAGTGAATGGAGATTTTCTGGTCTTGTTCACCATCAAAGATTTGTTGTACAGAGCTGCAGTCACCCACACATAAATCATTTGGCACTGCTTGGTCTGTGGAGCTAAGGGCCTCGTATTTTCTTCTCCATCAAATGCGCCTGCTTATAGCTGCCGGGCTTTTGCTCTACCTGCAGTCTGAGAAACGCAAGGATTGGACTCACAGCTGTCCAATTAGCCCACATCTGCCCCGCCTCTGGAGTCCAACGACAAAAACAAATGTATTTTTCACCAATAATTTGAATATTTTCCCCCGAATTGTTGAAACTACTCAGATAATGTTGAATAATTAAATGGAAGATTTAATTCAGCTAAAATGCTACACTTTTACCTTCAGTTTATGACCTCATGTTGCAGCTCAGACATATATATATATATATATATATATGCAACTAATTTAAAGTATTATGACCTGAACAAAAATCTTATGAAACTTATGATAGACTAAATTCACTTTTAAGAGTGAAAAACATTTTGTTTTGTTTTAAGAAATAGGTCTAGCAACTTTATCCCTGAGGTTCTCACCACTTTATGATGTATCATCAGCCTGCGTGTTGAAGAGTCTAATCTGGCAGCTTTACGCTCTTATTAAAATATTGCTCAACAACATCTGGAAACAAAGTTCAGTTAAGGTTTTTTGTCAATATTTGCTGTGAATATAATACAGCCCGGCCCCATGTGTCCATGACTAGAACCGGCCCTGAGGCAGAACCAGCTTCAACCCGTTTACAGTTACTGCTTTTTGTTTTCTTCTTCTTCTGCATGAAGAAGCTTAAAATCTGCCGCTCGTGTGCCGCCGTCCTCCTCGGTTAACCCGACAGAAAACGAGTCCATCAGAGCTGTTCTCCCAGCCGGTTCTGAATGCGCGTGGGTTAACTTTAACTGCGCGATATCACAGGCAAAGCCGTATGACTAACGCTGACTGCCGTCGTTTGCTGCCACCACTTTGCGCTGTGATTGTTTCTGTCTTTTCTGCTGCCGCTTCGGCTCCAACGTCCACAGACACACAGACGAAACTGCTGCACCGACGACAAGCCGAGCAAACCTTGATAACATAATGTAGGATAAAGCACAGTGTTATGCAGCGAGTGGCTGTGCATGAAGGGTCAGAGTGTTTCTGAGGAAACTTTCGCTTTAATGACTGTATGAGATAAACTAGTGAACACAAATGGACTCTTTCTTGCTTAAAGAGGTTTTCTCTTGATGTTTCTTCACTCTAATCTTTTTTTTTTTTTTTTGGCATGACACCAAATGAAATCAATTCATTTAAGTTTGAAGTTGGTAAAGTTGTGCATTAATTTGTAGGGGAGAAAACGTGTGTATTGTTTTTTATCACAGTCAATTCTAAAAAAAAAATTATTATCAGATTAATCACACTCTAGCGCTGTGATTAATTATCAATCGCAATGTCCGACTTTCTGAGCTTTATATACACTCAGTTGTTGTTTTCTCAAACCCCAGTAACATAGTCTCCTGGCAACTGTTGCGTACTGGGACAGCTGCAAACTTATTCAGGGGACATTTGACAGGCGAGATTTTATTTTCCACTTCTTGGCTCTCCCAACCTTTATTGATGCTGCCCTGGGCAACCGCCCATGAACGGAAGCCATTTTGTTTCAAACGTTAATTTAGAAATGTCCCTCTTTGTTCATTTCCTATCGTTTGTCCTCATCCAGCTGAGCCATCGGCATAGTTCAAGCGTCTGAAAATTTAAGCTCATGCACGGCGACGTGCGCGTGCGACGCAACAAGAGACAGTGCAAAAATGTTGAACTTTTCCCAAAACGAGCTACTGTAACCTAGGTTACCCTCTAACATGAGAGACACTTTCAGGTTAAAATATATAGGTCAATCAATCTGCATTATGTAATATTAATTTGTTAAAATGTCCAGGTTAATGTCGACAGCCCTAATTTATTTTCTGTGTCTCCATTGTTCATATTTCAATGTTTGTTTTTCATTATATGGATTTGGAGGTTGCAAGATTGATTTCATGAATATGTAGGCAGGGACCATGTATGTATTCTTACAGTATTTACATTTATAAACTTTTTATGCCTAGAAACGCCCAACCGGAGGACTGGAGTTGTAAGCTAGCGGCAGCTGGTGTACCGATACGGCTGCGGACTCGCTCTGCTCTGTTCTTGTGTGGTTTTTGTTCACGTCAGCTAATAAGTGAAATAAAATAAATGAAATCAATTTGCCGCTAGCATCGTTTAAAAAAAACAACAAAAAAAATACATTTATTCATAAGCCACAAAACTCACCAGAACCTCAGAAACATGAACACAAATCTTTACTCCTCAAGCGCTGTCAAAAAAACAAAAACAAGTCAGAGCTGAGGAGCTGCGTCTCCACGTCCTTCTTTCTTTAAAGCCAGTTTCTCCAGCTATTATTAATCCCCTAGAAACCTATGTGGCTTTCTAATTGTTGCATACTTGGCAGTTTCTTGCCAAGGAAAACCCTCTCATGTCCCCATAATGGCTCCGGGCGTGACCTTATTCCCCACTCAGTGGATGGTTATCTATGGTGAGGCTAATTTGTCCTGCACAAATCTCCTCCAGCACTTACAGTCTTCTCTGACCAAAGAGCAAAGGAGGACTAAAATAAAAAATAAAAAAATAAAAAAATGGTGCAGGCTGCAAAACTCTCTCTCTCTGCCTCAGAACAAGAGTCTTTGGGGTCTTGGGAGCAAAAAGCTCCAGCCACTTGCAATCAATTCACTTCCGGAGGCGGGAGGGAGAACGGGCCAGCGCCTCTCTGATCTCGGCTCTCGCACGGCGAGCCTCGGGGCCGGCATCGTCTCCGCTTTAGGGCTGAGAGCGTTTTGCTCGTGGCTGCGGCTCTGCTGACAGAGACGGATTCGCACCGAGAAGACGAGAAAGATTTTATATTTTACTGTCGTGTCTCTGCATTTTATCAGCTGTTCCAATTAGATTTAGTGTAGCAAGACCCAGTCGGGGGACGTTTAAAGAGGACAATGTCACGTTTGCGAATAGTCTGAATCGTATTCTGTCATGATTTAAAATATTCAGAAGAAGTTGGATATTGAGACTTTTTTATTTTTCCATTTTTTATTTGTGGTACCTCAGCCGTAAAGGGCGGACGTATCAGGGCCGGCCATCTTTACAACAGCAGTTTATCTCAGCTTCCGTTGAGGAGAGGCGAGTCGGATATAAAATCTCACTCAGGGAAGCTTCAGTGTGGGATATACAGGCTGCCTGACCTCTCTATAAACTGTAAACTGTGCCCTGCAGATTTAAACCATACAGCTGATGGCCGTTTCTGCTCCTCATGCTGTATATTGACGAAGAAGACATTTACTTGGTTCACCAACACAAAGTAGTGAAGAAAAATGATCAATCGGGGGTCCAAAGTGTGGCCAGGGGGCCATTTGAGGCCCTTGGAATAATTGTCTGTGGCCACAGTTCAACGCTTTGTCATTTTTTTTAGCAATTTTGGTGACAAATTTTACTCCTTTAATGGAAACTGTTCTTCATTTCTTTTATTAGCTGCATTTTATTTTCATTTAAATTTTCTCCCAAATAGCTACAAATATCCAGCAACTATTTACTTAAAAAAAAAAAAAAAGAAGACCAGCGCACGTTTATTCTACCAGACTTGTTTTTTTGAAGAAAGTTTTGCTTTTTGCAGACTAAAAGATTTTACTTACCCCAAAAGTTAGGAAACATCCTGCCTTTTATTAAGACAAAAAAAAAAAAAAAAAAGTTGCCACTTTGTTTCAATAAAAATATTGTTCATTTAATTTATGGATGAGCTTTTCAAGAAAAATTCTCTCAACAAAACTATTTTGTGTTCCAAGTCAGGAAAACAATTTGGCCCCCCGTCACGTTTGGGATTCTGGCCCATGCTGCAAAACGTTTAAACGCCCCTGTTGCAGATGGTTTTGACGCTGATGACAAATATGTGTGAGCAAAGAGTGGTCGGCCTGCTGCATTCATTGATTTGTAATTTCAGTCTGTCGGACTTATCAAATCCGGCCTCCGATAAAGAGGGAGCGTTGGTCTTTGACCGGGTCGTTCTATCAAGTGACGATGCTTCGATTCAAACCATTTCCTTGCTCTACATTTGTGGTTTTTGTCACTTTAAAGTGAATAACCACCCAAGTGTCAACTCTTTTCCTGCTCAGTTAGGTTCCGTTTTAATTAGATTTTTGTTCCAGTCAGTTTCTTATCTAGTTGTCATGTCCGATCTCCGTTGTCTCGTTTCCATCCCAGCCTCGATTATCATTATCATAACACTTCAGTCCGGTTACGTTCCAGTCGCCACGTTTTGGTTTTCTTTAGTTTTTCATTTGCGTTGAAGGTTCTGCAATCCTTTAAATGTCAGGTTTTATTTCTTGTTTGGATTTATTCCTGTGGTCTCTGTCCAGTCTGGTTCCTGTGTTAAAGTAGCTCACGTTTTCCCCACCACCCGTCTCAAGCCGTATTTAAGTTCCACTCGTGCTTCTGTCTTGTGCAGGATTCTTGTGCCTTTTTACGTCTGTCTGGTTTGGCGAACACACAAGTCCAGGTCAGTCTTGTTAAAGTTTAAATTAAACGACCTTCACAATGCCACGTCGCCGTTTGGCTTTCATTACTCGCGGCCATGCTAACGTCCGTTCACACTGCAGCATTTAAATCCAAGTAGCGTCATTCAGAAAAAAACCCTTTTTAGAAACTGAAAGCGTTGTGCATTCTGCTCACACTTACCAGAACTTGCATTAAAGTGGCTCCCGAGCGCTTCATGCAGACGGAGCAAAGTGGAGTTGTGACACGGTGTGAGTCAGCAGAGCTGCACGCGCTTCAGTCCAAGTGGCTCCTACCAGCAGACCGCCTCACAATCCTCCCTAATATAATGGAAACCAATTAACCGAGTCGGTGACTTTATCCAAATCTTGATTTTAAAATGGAGCTTTAATAATAATAACAAAAAATGAGCGAGGGGGGGGAAAAAAAACAGTTGCGACGTGGCAGCGTGCTTAACCTGACTGGTGGCAGAGATATGATAAGAAATGTAATCCCTGAGGCGTGAGCTGATTAGCTTATCCAGTCTGAGTCGCAGCCGGTGCAAAATGAAAATGGCTGCCGTCTTGGGAAAAGAAAAGCATTTTTGTTTTCAGGCAAGAAGAAGAAGAAGGAAGAAAAAAAAAAAAAAAACACACACACACACAAACAGACCCAAATTGATTCGCAAGTCATTTTTAATTTATTATCACTCCAGTAACCTGTAAACCGAACAGCCGACTAAAAGCCTGAAAATATACAACAAATTTCCTAATTTCCTCAGTCTAATCTCTCCTCAGGTTGTGTTTAACTCAGATTCTGCTTTGTGCAGGTGAGCACCGATTGGCCGAGAGGATGAGAACAATGAAAGTTTTAAAGAGCTACGTTTGTACTCAGAGTTGTTCGTCCCCGGCCGCAAATTAACTGCATGGCAGAATTTTAAATTGTTATAAAAAAAGCTATAAATGATATAAATCTAATTAATTATATGTAAGGCAGGCCTTAATAACAAGGTTCTTCTGACTATATTGCATTCTAGATGTCTACGAATGCATGTCGACTGGGCACAACTAGATTTCCACCATCTGGAATGGCAATTTGAGTTATCCGTGTTTGTTAAGGATAATAATTCAAGATTCCTCCAATTCTACTTCAGTAAGCAAAAATTATTTTCAAGACATCTCAAGTGCCATCACCAGATTTGGCATCTGACGGGTCACATATCTGCAATCACAGTTTAAGATATGTTGCACGTAATTATCACCTGTGACAATTTGAGATCTGGAGTTATATATACGGGGAAGGCCCCCGGCGCTGCGACTGAACCGTCCAAATAGTTGCCTGCAGAATTTCTGGTGTCCTGCGCAGAACGGTCAGAAAATGCCACAATCTAGAAGGAGCTCAGCAGATCGGGCTACAAGGAGAATGAATGCAAAACTTTGTGAACTGCTTCAGAAATCTGCAAAGAACTGATTCACTTCAGACAAATCAGAAACGGCTCTAAAAAGCTAAAGGTTCTCCTGGCAACTCATTCCCATTCTGAAAATGTTCAATAATCTTTTTTCATTTTTTTGTATTTTTCATTGTTTTCTATGGAAATTTTTTTTAAAGTCCGTAACATTTTGACCTGTATGCCGATAAGATTTCTGTAACGTCATTCTGGCTAGTTCTAATATTAATTCAAGATGTGTCAAAGAAGGAAAGCGATCTAATTAAAGATTTATTAAATTCGTTTGGAGACGTCAAGGTATCTGCTATTTAAATTCCACTAATCAAATTTATGTCTCCTGTCTAAAATATACATTGAAGACATCTTGAAATATGGTGTCTTAAGATCTTCGGCTAGAATTATTACTAGTCAGAACTAAAAGCAATATCTCAAATTTACTTGATTAATTATGGAATATCTGAAACATGTTTCAGAAACTCAATAATTCTTGAATTGAAGCCTCCATACAGCTCTGACATTATCTATGCCAATCAAAATGTGTTTACTGACATCTTAAATTATTATTTTGTCTAATCTTAAAATCGTATTTTTACTAAAACGTCTAGTTGAAAACCAAATCTCGCATGTCTGGAATGCGAGTGCGGCGAAGCCGATTTTGTGCGGAAACGGCCTGTCGTACTCCACCGACGCACGACTCGCTTGTTGTTGCAGAAACATGCCCTTCATCCTCAAACAGAGTGGGCCCTTTTTGTTATCCTGAATGCAGCCTCTCAATGTCAATCAAGCGGTGATTGTAGAATGTAATGTAAATTGAGCTGTGCTGGCAGCCTCCTGCTGGCTTCGTTTGCCGTCGCTGGCCAGCACTGTGCTTTTGTAGGTGCAGCCATCTTTTATTCCTGCTGGCTTCCTGTTTGCCTGCTCCTTGTCGGTGTTTATCTACGGATTACACCTTGTCTGCTTGTCTGCGTGTTGCACTCAAATAGCTTCCTCGTCTGCATGCTGAACAAGCATCTCTTGGAAGACGGGCCCCGAGGAGCAAATGAGGACACAGCATATTTTTACACAAAGCAGGATCTCCTCAAAGGTTTTCCGGATCGACTTTTTTTCTTTTTACGCTTCTAGGAAATTGCAGTGTGTAAACTTGTTATTTTTGGAGGGAAATTAAATATTTATAGCAGTAATAACCACTCTTACCAGCTTTACTTAGGCCACATAAACTAACAAAACCAAGTACAGTGAGGACAGGTTGTGTACATTTAGTTTTTACAATGCCTAACATATAGTTCCAGTAGCTAAATGTGTCTTAATCCCTTACAGAGCTCCAAAGATCTTAAATTAGGTTAAGAGAGGTTAAATTAAGATAAAATTTAAAATCGAGTTTGTAGACAAAGTTTGTGTGCACAGATAAGGATTTTGACTTTGGCTTTACACGCTCACACCAAGGGGACGCCGTGTGGGGAGTGTTCTCCGAAAGTCCATCGTCCTCTCCAGCGTCGTAAGCAATCTCAGCTTCAGGTGCTTGTGACTACACCTGCGGGCGGAACAATCCACCTCCTGTCTGAATTCAGACATATCGGGAGAACACGTCGCTGGGGGTGCCAGTGGTTATTGTTCTTGTGGACAGAAATACTGGCCTGTTTAAGTGTCTTGAACATTGTCAAAAGGTGGGGTGTCCTACACAGAGGAGAAACTCGGTTGGACTCAGGCGGAAATGGAAAAATAACGGTTTTAATTAATGGAGATAAGTCAGAAAACAAAGTCCAGGCAGCACAGGTGAGCAATGAGACGAGGAACCCAGACACTGGGAGCACTGGGGAGACACAAAACTGGAGCAAGGCACAACACAGGTACCTACGACTACAATCCCACAAGGAGCAGGGGACACAGGTGAGGTTAAACATGCAGGGTATAACCAGGGAACACGAGACACAGCTGGGAACAATCAAGGGCAAGATGTGACAACACAGAGACTCAATTAACACCAAAAATACACTCAAAAAACCCCCAACCAAATCCTCACAAATACACTACCTTTTGTTATTGCCTCTTTCATTCTCGTTCATCAGAGAGTCACCAGCGTCAAAGGTTCTTCCTAAGTTTATTGTGTCTATTTCCTGGATGCTGCAGTGACTCTTACATTCGATAGATTCAAAAGCAACATCGCTGACTCCAATTCAGCAGGAATGTGACTTAGAGTGAAGGACATGTTCAGCCACTGAAAGGTTTGAAGAGACACCACTGTAAGCCCTTTTCAGAGAACGTTGCCTTTACGGCCTGAACCGGATCAGATGAAGGAATGGTATTTACACTTTTGTGGTTGACAGATTGAGCCTGTAAGATATCATCAATTATTGCCGTCGTCTTTTATTAGCCACACGGAATTACATTTCTGAAACTTAATGACTTAACTTATAGCACCAGCATTTCTACATGAACGCACATTAGGCTGAAACCGTGATAAACCTCTGCTGGTCGCTAATTGTCTGACCCGGAGTATTGCTCACCGAACTTAAGAAACGTAGAATGAAACCTAGAAACTGAAAAGGTGACACGTCTGGATTCAATCATTTATTACAAAATGCAGCAGTTTGGGCTTTTGAGAGCACCTGTTCTTCCTGATGAACTAACTATTTTCTGTTTTGTCACATAAATGAACAGAGGCAGGCGAGCCGGAGCTGCACCTTAATCTCAAGTGACTGACAGGAGGAATTTTCTGAAAGCATATTGTAATTAACACATTCTGTCTTCACAGCGCTGACATTACATTTTCTAAAGGGCTTTCTGAAACAGAGTCGGAGCTCAGTCATTTTCAGCTTAGAGGAAAATCGTATTAATTAAGAGCGGCAAAGTTGGCCGAGCTGGTGTATGATTACCACGCCAGATGTGAAAACATGGCAGCGTCGTGGTATCTGGACAAAAGGTTTATTGCAGAATGAGTCCAAACTGAAGGCAGTTCCTCTAAAAGTATTCACTCCCTTGGATATTTTACCATTGTTGCTGCTGTTATAAATCAGTCACATTCAAGAAAATTCAGAACCGATTTCTACAAAGTAGTGACCTGGATTTTTTTTTTTCATTTACTGTAGTAGTTATCTGTACTTATAGTTCTGGATTTTCTTTGCACGTAGTCAGATTACCTGCTTTGGATGTGTTTCTGTTATTTTGAAGGTTTTTTTTTTGCTGTTTTTATCCGCAGGTCGCAGGTGTTTGCATTCTTCAAAAAGTCAAGACTGACATTATTTCGAAAAATGAGGCAGCTGTAAACCCCCCCCCCCCAAAAAAACCCCCCCAAAAAAACAACATTATAAGTAGGTGTGAGGAAGTTTCAAAGTGTGTCTGAGACTCACGATCATTACTGTCTGTGTGGGTTTAAAGTGAGAGGAGAGAGTATCTCAGGACAAAAACTAAATAAGTAACACTGTGTCGCCTCTGTGTGCCTGAAAACAGACTGAGGACTCTGAGCTTGGACATCAGACTCTGGGGGATTCAACCATGTTACTTCCAGGCAGACCTTTTTTTTTTTTTTTTTTTTACACTACAAAACCTCTGACAAATAATACAGAAAGCATATAAAGTTTCACATTTGTTCAGATCGCAAATAAATCGAAAGACTTTCTGTTATCAGAAACGTAAACAACTCGTCAGTCATTTTGACCCTGAGACGCTCTTAATTGGCTGCAGCGTAAAAAGGGGAGGTGAAACCAATCTGTCTGCGTTTACTGAGCTCGGAGGATTGGTTGAGCAGTTTTTGGGGTTTTTTTTGGCTCTCAGGGCTGGAGAACTTCACATGGTCATTAGACGTCCACGCTGTCAAAAGGCAGCCCCGAAGACACCTGCGCACGACATCCAGAGGCGAAGGTCCTATTTTAAACTTCAACCCAGAACCGAAAAGAGAGCATCCCAACTGGAAACATCACAAATTGGCAGCACAGACCGAGGCAGTAGCGCCGCGGAGGCAGCGGGTGATTAGAACACAACGTCATGGGAACTGATGGCGATCCGTATCTGCAGACTCGGGAACGCTGCCTTTCTTTTGTTTGTAACACTGTATCATTTGGATTGTTTTTTTTTTACTTTTCTTCTCAAGACAGAGAAAATGCAACAGTGCTGGAAGAAGGAAGACAGACACTTGGATAAAAATGTAGAATCAAAAGCACAAGTCTGCACGTTTTGGCCCGTTGTAAAGCTGTACAAATAAAAAACAAGAACAAATCTTATACAAAAAGCTTTGGGGGAAAAAAACAACCCCTCTTTAATTTCTATTTAATTTACTCAGTCGAAATGAATTCAGTTGGGGAAACAATTCCACATTATAGGCGTAGTTTAGGATTATTAAGTCAGGTCATGTGAAACGTTTAGAGGTAGTTAACGTCTGACTGGCGTCTTCATCTGGAACACATTTCTTAGCTAATGGCTTCAATCTGACAGGGTCTGAGAACAATGCCATGTCATCTTTAAACATTTGAGATTAATAAAATGCTGCCATTTCTAAAATGCGTAAGCTGGTTATTTGAACAGATGCAGATTATTTCTGCAGGAAATAATCTGCAGAAATAATCTGTTCAGGACTTGTTCAGGCAGAAAGAAGTCCTGAACAAATTAACTTCCTCCGCTGTTTCAAAACAAGTAAATAATATTGGCATAATTCTGCATCGTAAATTAGCGTTTTAAGTTACATTGACACCACTGTAAGCAGCTACTGTGACCAAAAATGCTTTACGTTGACTATTAAGATTTTTTTTTTTCTTACTTAGTTTTGCTTCCTGACACATATTAGTTTAATACTTTTATTTTCACACCGAAGTTTGATTTCCAACCCAAAAAGCAAGTCACAGTCTAACTTCCCCGATAATGCTAAAAGGATTCTTGGAGGCGGTGGTAAATTGAATAATCACTCATGTCTCCTCTAATTTAGCAGATGGAATGGAAGGATAAGAAATTATTATTCATATAATTCTTCCTGGTAGATGGGTGCAGAATAAACAAACCGTGACAAGCCTCCGTTTGGCTCCCGTTTCAGATTTTGTGGAAGTCACGTCACCCCGAGATTAAATGAGGTTGCGAGGGTCTCCCTTCCAATAAGCAATTTCTAGGTTTTCTTCCAGCCATATTTAGTTCCAGTCAGACATAATTTGCTGAAATTATTGCGGATATAAACTCAATAGAGCTTATACGGGTCCCGAAAAAAAAAAAGGTACATTTTCATGTTAAAATATTCTCCTGTTTGTCCTTTTTCAAATGCGATGGCTCACTTTTTTTTTTCTTTTTTTTTTCCCCCCAACACCCATCCATTTTCAGGCTTTGTTTTTTTTTTTATTGTTCTGTCTTATAAAAATGTATTGGGGGGGGGGGGGGGAAGTGCACTTATCAGCAGGAAAAGAAGGAACTCGCTGTGTGAGACCTTTGTAAAATCACATGCTAAGGGCTTCGGATCTGTTTTTGGTGATTTTCAGCAGGCAAAAACGAGACGAGGCGCGAAAGTAGAAGCTTAAATCATGTAACTATCATAGAACGTTTATTGAAGTTTAAGCAGAATAACTGGTTGGATTGTAATGAGGGATTTTGATTGATAATGTTGTCTGAAACTACATAATCGGAAGAAAACTGGAGCTTCTTCCTTTGGGCATAAAATGCAAAACATTATGATTAAAGGGGCAGTGTGATGTAAAATCGACTTTTTTGATGCAAAGTTGAGCTTTGCATCATGTTGTAATGCAAACACAGTGTTGCTTTAATTCTCTCACGCATGTTTGAGAAATCATTTCATCTCCCGTGGCAACCATTCAGGTGCTTGGACCTAGCCCCGCCTTCCAGTCTCCAAGCTTCGGAATCACAGAGCAGCTCTCCACTGCAGCCATTCCCCCACTCAGCTCCTTCAGACTAGCCAGCAGCAATTAGTAATCACCTGATGGAACTGCATGTCTGCTGAGTTCATTAAGCAAGCTACTTCTCGGTGCAGCGCTGGTAATGATGTTGTTAAAGGGTTAATAGAGAAGCCATGTTGTGACGACTTCCTGAAGAAAGAGCAGGAGTTTCTTAAAGAGACTTAAATTCAAGGCGATAAATTACGAAGCCAAATATCTCTTACGTCATATTTGATATAAATAGGATATTTAGAACAACTGAAGGTAACATAGTTGCTTGATAGTGTTATAAAATGCTTTGAAAATGCATAATACTGGCCCTTTAAGAGAGTGTGTGTCGGTTCCCTTTTATTTACACGTTCTTGATCTGTAGAGGCTCGAACTTTTGAGGTTGTGCTGCTGCATCTGGATGTTCGCAGCAGATCCTTTAGATCTCGGAAGTTGTAAGATGAGCTGCGCTGGTTTGTGATCTGGGGGAACTGTGAGGCCCAGGGAAAAACCTCAGACTTGTTGTTGTGCTCCACAAACCGCACTTGAGCCATTCCCCGAGGCCACAGCTGTCAGGGAAGGCTGTTTTCATGAAATCATGTGTTCAAAAGTACGTTGCAGACTCTGTGAAAATACTTAGAGTTGAGCCCAACATCGTTCACACCGCAAGCAGGTGTGATCTTTAATTGTACCGACCAAGTTTCTTGTGATTGGAAGTGGCCCGTCCACAGCCCTGACTATGAATCTGATAAATAATCTGCAGAGGGAGCTGAAGATTAATCTGGAGATTAAGCTTCCTCCACAGAGGGAGAATTCCAATCTCAAATTTCAAGAGGAAATTTGCAAATAACTGGCCGACAATCATTACGAAAACAGAGTTTGATTGCTGAAATCATTACGATCAATGGGTTCACTGGTTTTTATGTTTGTGTCTTAATTGTCTATTTATATCCAATTAGGTCTTGCCATAATTGCACTCTGTTCTTGTGTTCATTGTTTTGTTAGGGAATGTCTTGCCATATCAGTTCATGTCTTTGTGTTCAGTTTCTGTATTTGCTCTGCTGTTTTGCTCTTTCTGCTTATTGTACCTTCGATTAGCATTGTTCTTTCCGCCGTCTATTGTTGTCTCTTTAAGTCTTGGCTCGGCTCCCAATGTTAATTATTCATTTTCCCTCAGTCTACCTGTTTGCCTCCTCTCCCAGCTGCACCCTGTTAGTAATAAAGCGTCTGCCTTTTGTCTACACTCACTCTCCTCTGTGCTTAAGAGTCTCCTATTGCTCTTCATATGCTCCGCTTTCCCCCGTGCTTTATTATAACGCATCTCCTTTTTGTTGTAATTATTAAATGCTCACTTCACCTTCTGCCTCTGGGTTTGGCTGCCCATGGGTCCAACTGAAAACACACCACGGCAGCAATGTGAGTGCAGATTTCCCCCACCGATCACTGAAATGGGTGGAAATTTTAATAAGATGGATGCGAATACAAGTTATCGTTTTTGTTATTTGGTTGTTTTTTTTTATGTTGCTTTATTGTCCTTAAGAAGGGTATGTCTCATTTGCAATAAGAAGCAAACTTTGGACATAACAAAACACACACACACACCCAATTGAACCTATGAGAACATATCAAGCACACTTTTCAGAAAGGAGTTGGTAGAAATTAAGAGGAATCTAGTCCTTCCTACACCGGTGTGTCTTCATAAACCCATTTACGTACATGTAAGTGTTTTACAGTTAGGCCTTCCTGAAGTATTGCTATCCCTACTAAAAAAAAAAGTGTTGGTGACATTATTGTTCTATCTCAATCTACCAGGGATGTGAACAAATCTTTCTTCCATAGATGGCATGTCAAAGTAACATCCTATGGACAGCAGCGCACAGAGCAGAAGGTTGCGCCAAAGCGTCACTCTGCCTCTGTGAACTTGCCTCCTTCTGGCAGCTTGTCCTGGTCCCTTGTATTCACTGGGTAAGTGAAACACATGTACATCGGTATTGGATGGTGGAAAACAAAATGTGGGTCATGAACCTCACTCCAGTGATTGGTGCTCCATGTCTCTGTTAGTTTCCAGAGGTGCAAAGGGATCAGCTTGGAGCACATGGGCTCGTCTGTGGTTTTGCAGCCACAAACTATTATCTACTCTGACTTTTTTTTTTCGTTTCAACAAGCATTTTTCCCCACCTTTGGCAACTGTTCTCCCCCCCCCAACGTGTTCTGTGTGGCAGTGTCACAATCAGGGTCCCCAAGATTTGCTTTCACAAGTGGAGCATTACAGCTTTCACTGTCTTCGTAGAAATCGCATCAGATTTATTTCTGCCACACAGGACGCGGAGACGCCGGTGTTAATATTTGGCTTTAACTGCTCCACTTCCACTGTCCGGTGTTTGTGTCTGCAGGAGTCGTGTGCTGACAAACTTCTGCTCCTTCCTTGGACCGTTTGTCACTCAGGCCTCAGAAGTTACACGGTGTCTGTTACGTTTCCTGAGGTTTTGTCCTTCCTACAAACATGGTGGGAATTCTGTGCGGTCACTCGTATGTGCCACTGTCACAGATCAATTCAGTGTTGGCAAACTTTGAATCTTTTGTACTCTACAGTGAGGCGGCTCTGCTAGGTAGTTTTTGCTCAGTGGCTTTTGGGGGGGGATCTATAATATCCAGCCTGTATATTGTAAGTCACAGACCTCACCATCTCCGCTTGAGACTGTTTTTAAACTTTGGATGAAACATGACATGAAGGACAGGCTAAAGTCAACTGGGCTTTTAGTGAGAAAATGTTACTTTATTCTCAGAAATTCGGTTGCACACCAGTGGGTGGAGAGGCTGGTTCAATACTGCAGATGAAAACAAGACAGAAAAAAAAACACAAAAAAAACTGCAGATACATTCACTAAACATAGTCCAAAGTAGGATTTCTCTAAAACAGCTGGAGAGAAGAATTAAATGGCTTCAGGACAGGCATGTCTGTAAAATATATTTTATTCATATCTCTGTTTAAAGAGCAGATCATTAAAACTCCTTAATAGGCTTTTAGTTCTTCAATGGAAGTTGAGATTCAGCGAGGGTGACAGAAAGCTAATTTTATTTTCACAAATGATTCAGAATTGCAAATTTATTTTCATTTTTATCATCACTGATTCTTTCGGTGCTTCATGTCTTTGGCTCATTGGAGTTTGTCTCCTCAGAACCATAGAAACACCACAGAACTGGACATGTACAGAACCACTTAGCCATTTAGTTTGATATAATTATAGGCCTATATGTAATTAATACAGTTAAGCAAGAAAAAATACCAGTGCATTATTTCAACCCAAACATCAGCTTTAAAACAAACCACTGCTCCGGTTGCCAAATGCATCTTTTCTGGAAACACTTAGATGAACTAAACTCACGCAAGGAAAGATTGTTGCTCATATCTTCCCCACCGTTGATCTTTTTCATTAAAACGAAGCTGCAATCTTTGTCTTTTACCACATATACAACATACATTATGTCTCGGTACATACAACAACTCAAAATGAGAAACCTAAAGGTAACACTGGCTGTGAAAACCAAAAACACGTTGCTAACAGGCTAACACGTTGCTAATTTTAACCCTAAGCGTTAGCATGCCCACACGGCACCTTGCAGGGTCACTAATTGACCTTCAGAAGGCAGCTACAGCTAGGTAGCAGCGTTGACACTTGAAATAAACAGTTCATTGCATTTTAGAACGCTAGCTACACAATTAAGGAGTAGCTAACACTGCTAGCATGCCGTGTCTGTTCAGTCAAGTTTTATCTGTGCAGCTTATTTCAGCGACAAGGCAATTCAAAGTGCTTCACAACATGAAAACATCAAAATATCATAAACAAATCATGACGTCAACAATCGGAAAATATTAAGACCACAGTTATTTGCACAGTTTTTACTCTAAAATAACATCTAAATAACTGCACATCTCTTCTGTTGTCCAGTTTCCGATTGTCACTAATTGTGAAAAGAAATCATCTTTTTCTAACATTCAAGCACACGCGCACATTTTGAACATTTTCTTTTAATTGACCCATCTGGTTGCACGTTCCTTCGTTCAGAAGCAAGTTATTTTACATCAATAGTGCCTAAGAGTATTTATGTCAAAATTATATCTTTGCTGTACAGTATTTTAATCTTTACTCAGCAGTTTTATGTGTTTTTCATCTCATCTGCTTCGATTGCATGTCACCTCGCTGCTGCTGCGCTGGAGTTTCCGTTTTGCGGGACGATGAAAGGAATTTCCATTCCTGTGATTTTCATGAACTTTTCAGCAGCATTTTCAAAACTTTCGTGTCTTTTGAGAATACATTTTCTTTTTTATGCGTTTAGTAACAATTTTTTGTTGCACGTAAAGGAGCGGAAAGACCTCAAACGGCACAATAAACTAGCCTGAAGTGCAGCACCGACTAGATATGATCATGTAGGTTTGCCATTAAGCCAACACAGACAGTCCTCCTTTCAAATTCTCTTGCTCGAGTTTCACGTAATCGATAAGCAACCGCAATCTCAGATGTATGCAGCGCGCTCAAAACACTTATTGAACAATCAGGCATTGTATCGCTTAACGGGGAATCCGCCGGACACCGGATACACTCCAGAAAATCCCACAAAGTCCCAATTGAGACCATTCATACTGTGATTTATGATATTGTAATGGAGTCTAATGTGGTAAGGAGGCCAACCTAAAACAAGCATTGTTATGGAGCTTCACAGCACCTTTCCAGGCCTTGCAGCCGGTGTGGAGGGGCTCCCATAAATCTGAATTAGAGCTGTTTGGTTTGAGCAGAAACATATTATCACTCTGCCGTGATTTGCTTCTCGCTGTTATGCTGTAGCTTATAGTGTTTTCCTTTTCACCCGCAAATTCACAATAAAACCGGTTCTTGTGCGGCTGAAAAGCTTTTATCTCATTAGCCAAGTTAAGCACAATAAACAGTTCCTGAGCAGAATGATGAAGCCGGAGAGCTTTCCTTCCGGACACCTGCTGAATGGAAAAGGAGACAAAAGCACTAAAAGGGCAACAAGAAAAGTAGAAATAAAGGCCGTTATTAACTATAAAGGCAGACTTTTTATGGAAAGAAGTTATTTCCCGCCTTCGATCGCAACTCTAACGTTTCATCATGTTTGTCAGTTGGACTGAAAATAAGACTCACATGGGTCTCTGTGGGTCCCACGTGGGTCAGCGTTAGGCCCAGTCCTCGTTGTTTTACGTATCAAAATTCTGTGAAACGTATCAAGAATCCTAACAGTGGTCTTATGAAACAATTTTTCTTGTCCTTGGAGAAATGCAAGAAAACTGTAAAACAGCTGAAACACTGAGCTCCATAATCAATTATGAATTTAACGATGTCTTGACTTGATGTGCTGTTTTGATTGTTGACTCTATGTTGCATGATTTTATGTTTTGGAAATGTTTTTATGACGTAAAGCACTATGAAATGCCTTGCTGCTGAAATGTGCAATACAAATAAAAATTTGATTGATTGATTGATTGATTGATGTGCAGCAGCTTTCAAAGAAAGAAAAATGGACACATTGAATAGATTAACCTAAAAAATATATAATTTACTGGAGATAAGGTAAAAGGTTCTCAGAATCCTCTAAAAGGACTTCTGAATTAGCATAAAAATTTTCCTTAAGAGCTTAAGAGTGTTTCATCCAGCGGCTGAAAGAGAGGCTGAGGTAGGAGACAAAAACAGAATATGGCCTGGTAGTTTTTAATTTTTAAGTCTCTCAAAAAAATGAAAAAAAAAAAAAAAAATTAATTAATTAATTAAAAATTAAAAAATCATCTAGTTTTGGCTGTGATTTTTTTTGATACATGAAACAAAATAAAAGACACACAAATAAACCTAAACAACCGGTAATCAGTTGATAGAAATGAACTGACCATTGAATCGAGGCCGGATTAAGAAAAGTCTGTCACGACAATGAAAACATCCTAAATTAAATTAATTGCTGCGGCAACGACATGTTTGAGCGTGCCTTATTTACATCCTCGTCATTATTGTCATTTGTCGCAGCTTTTCGCTCCGTAGGTTGTTTTACTGCGTCTCCCATTTCATAATAAAAATGAACTGAGATTAATTCACTGTTGATCGCCTGCTTGTATAAACTTGACTTTGTCTGGCAAACCGACCGACGTCGTTGCAACAACCACGTTTCGTGTCGTGGTCATTTGTACACTTCTACAAGTTTTTATTTATTT
This sequence comes from Poeciliopsis paucimaculata, assembly GCA_903067055.1. NCBI lineage: Eukaryota > Metazoa > Chordata > Actinopteri > Cyprinodontiformes > Poeciliidae > Poeciliopsis > Poeciliopsis paucimaculata. The sequence continues at coordinate 105,840 of CAEGAD010077992.1, forward strand.
ACATATTTCCTTATTTTGTAGTTTTTAGGAACTTGACGGGACAAATTACATCCCTGTTGTCTTCCCGTGATTTTATGGCCTCAGATGGTTTGTGAATAACTTTTATCTTTCTGAGGTAAAATTCTAAGAAATATCTCAGCGCTCAAGACATTCTGCGACTTTTCGTAAAATGACGTCACTGCTACTTTTGATTCTGTGTTTTGAAGACTAAAAATAAATGAGAATGCAGCGAATTATTTATAATAACTCACACAAATGAAGAGAGTAAAACCTGCAATTTTGGGGAAATCAAGAAAATGCATGCCACCATATTTTTATTATGTGCAGCTCATTAGTACTGCTAAAGCTCACTCTGTCATAGTCTGGGTAATACCTTCAAAAAACACCTGCGACACGTATTTGTTAAACAATCCAACAAAAAAACCCAAAAAGCTATCAGGATTCTGCACAATGAAGGAAAGAGGGAATACACAGTTTTCCTAATAAAACACTGAGACTGCTTGATTGGATCAAATGCAAAGTGGAAGACACTTTTCACTTCCAGTGAATTTCAAAATGTGTTGTTGTGGTAGAAAGATTATTTAAATCTATGCTACTAATGCCTGGAAATCCTCGGGGACATTGGAAAGGTCAAAAGGCATCAGAAAGTATTAAAAATGTCCCAGGACTGATTTCCAGTCATCGTGCTGATGGATTCTAATGAGCAGGCAAGCAACGGTAAAAATGTGGGAAATTAGAAAACACAGTTTGGGATAGCTGTATTCAAGTTTCATTTAGGACAGGGGTGCTCAAGTCCGGTCCAGTCCTCCAGAGCTACTGTCCTGCCACTTTCGGATGCGTTCTTTCTGCAGCAGCACCGGAGTCAAACGGACCGCTCGTTACCAGGCCTCTGCAGAGCTCAGTGTCAGTCGGAGAGGGAATTCAGGTGTTTAATTTGGGTGTACTGGAGCATGGATGGATATAAAAGTTGCAGGGTGGTCGCTCTGGACCACTGGAGTTGGACACCCCTGATTAAGGACATAAACAACAACGTGAGGGTGATATAATCAAAGGGAGGAAGGGAATTGTACTTTTTTTTCTCAACTCGAACGATTTCATTTGTATGCCCGACGAGCTCCGTTCTTGTTTGTCTTTTTAGCTTACGCTTGAAGCGATCGATGAACTAAGCTAAACTAAAGACATACCCTCTGCATTCTCAAACAGCTAATCTACTTGCCTCCTGATGAAGAAAGAAGCCTGTTCATTGGGTTTGGCCTCCTCTAAAGCTCCCTCCTTATTTCCCGGCAGCGCCGTTCGTCTTTCCAGCTGCCTCTTTGCCAGGCAGCTCTCTGCCTCTTTCCACTCCCCCACTTCTCCCGCCGTTGAGAAGACGCCAGGCCACAACTGTCCCGCATGCCACGACTACCGGACGTGTGAACAAAGCTGGGAGAGAGCAAGAGAGAGAGAGAGGTGAATACGGCGACTCTTAAGTGAGTCAGACCCAGTCGGGCGGGACGGCTGGAAATGTCTTCCCCTTTGATTCCCCAGGGAACAGAGACAGAAAACAAATGGAGTCTGGCTCCCTCATTTTCTCAAGGTCCCAGAAGTTGACCCGCAGCCACATATGCCGGAGCGCTGAGGGTTCGCTCGCTGAGCCACCCATAAGGTCTGTCAACCTGACACAACGGAGTAAGAACCCCTCCCAAACGCCCTGCGTTCCACCACCGCCACTCCATCGTCTCTCATCTCCATTCCACCACGGTACGCAGTGCTCAGTGGCACAGCTGACAGCCAAGTTGGCCTGCTCACACAGCGATGACCCAGTGAGTAATTGGTTGATAGAAGTCGCCATGCACCGGCCTGTGCGGCTTCGCGGGCGGGCACCGACTCATTGTGTGTTCGGCCTCAGGCGTCGTACCGCGGATATCGACGCCCGCTCCGAGGAAAACACCAAATCCCGAGGGATCAGATGATGATTAGCGGGGAAGTAAAAATATCCCGCGAATAATCACTGCAACTACAACTTGTTTATCTTGCCGCTGAGGGGATATATGTACACAACAAGAACATTATGTGTCTGCGGTGTGGCTTGCCAGCGAGCTCGGCCCATTTGGCCGCGAGCAGACAGAAGAGTTTGGCAACTGGTTATCACATCACTGCATCTCGACAACTGGATGGCCGCTGATTGTGGCCGATGAACAAAGGATTTCCATTTTAACACATTAGACCATTAAGTCGAGAATCCGTGTTGTGTCACTAATCCAGACACTAAGAGGGCGGACAGGAAGGGAGCGAGCGCGAGCAGCTACAGGTAGGGTTCGGCTCCCTTTTGTGCGCATGCAAAGTAGCGCGTTGCATCTGTAAGTGTGCAGGAGCACAATTCATTACACACTTGCGTTCGCCGCACCATGCCTGCAGCACGATGCAACACGCCTGCTGTTCCCCGTTGATTAAATAAGCAGGGTTATATGGAGTGAGAAGCAGTGTGAGACGCATTGTCAATGCAAAGAAACCTGACATCCAAACACAAGATGGCATCTCATCAAAACCGTTTCTTGATTTGCATAAAGGAGCCTCGGCGCTTTGACTTGGCACATGCCTGGTAATTGGGATGAACGTATTGTGGACGGCGAGGCAAGGAAACCAAAGAATAGAAATGCAAATGGCTCCGTCCTTGTTATACAATACTCACTCGTCTGCACACACCAGATTTTTTTCAGGTTTTTTTGTGGCACTAATGGCTGTTACTTACGGTATTCAGACAGAAGAGTCTGAATCGAACAGCCGCTTCGGCGTCTAAAGGTTTCTCTACGCTCTGTCTCAACACCGTCCCACGATATGTTTCTACAACAAAATTCTGCTCATGATTTTGACACGATTTTAAACCTTTTAAAGAAAAAAAAAAAAACCCAAACAACTTTTAACAGAGCCATGAACGTTCCCGATGGATTATTTCTTATTTTTGAGTTGCTTTGACTGTAACAGGTGGCTACGCTTTAAAGTTTGCTGGGTCCTTTATGATTCTTTGCTACAATTCATTGATTCATTGAGGGAAACATCTGCTGGGTATCTGGAAGATATTTCAGTTCGTCTTTGTGGTCAGCTTTATTTTACATGCTTTTGTTTGGTTTCTCTTGTTTGCTTTCGTCCACACACACACGCACGCCCACCCACACACACACAGACCTACATTTGGTCTCCTTATGTCCTCTCAGTGTAGATCGGTTTCTCTGTAAGGCTTGTTAGAGGTAAAGGTCTCCTCTAAGGGTCTCTTGATGCTGTAGCTTTTGTCACATTGAATCCCCCACCCCCACATATTCCGCTTTGGGCTTCTCAGATATCCGAACATAGGCGCACCTTTTATGTTCAATTTATCCAATAACATCAGTTTCTTTTCACACACCACTACCTGCCTGTCAGCTTTTGTTTGAGTCCTTCACTTTTGCCACTGGGACACAAAGTCAAGATACAAGTTTTATTTATTTATTTTTTTTTTTCCAAGAAGTATCTTGATTCCCTCTGCTGCATTACCTTTGAGCGTTTTCACATTTTTGTCTCATTGCAGCCACAAACCTCAACGTGTTTCTCTGAGATTCAGTGTGCTATAAGGCCCACACAAAATAGGGCGCAGGAAGACAGCCCTGAATAAAAGTGGAGTGCGTTAAACTGAAGTCAGAAATCTCCTGGTTTGTCCGTGTAATGGAGTCTACCTGTGTGTCGTTGAATTTCGCAACAAACACACCTGCTCAAGTGGCCAATCAGAATCTTATATATTGTCCCGACCTTTTTACTTCTGGATTATTGATTAGCTGGACAACACTGCATTTATTGAGCAACCGTTCATTTACATGAAGGTAAAACTCAGAACTCTTATCTCTCATATTCGTTCTTAATCCACAAGAAATGCCATGTATATTTGAAAGAGGAATATGCATAATAGGACTTTGCACCAATCTGATGTTTGAATAGGCTAAATAACAGATTAAAAACAATAAATATTTGTTGAGCTTAGCAGAAAAATTGAGTTTTTGAATTGAAAAATGCTGCGTATTTTGTCGATTTATGGTTTTTGATTAAAACTTGAACATTTTTAGTCAAAAAGCCAAAGAGGAAATGACCACAAAGTTGTACAGAGCCAGTAAAGTCCCACAAGAGTTTTGAGTGCAGGTAAAAGTTGTTTTATGAAGTATTTACTCAGACAGGACACAAGCTGATAGGACTGGATAAATTGAGCTTTGAAAAACCTTCATATTTCATGTCGCCGTGATGGGTTCATTTTACCAAAAAGAGCAGCAGTGAATTGTTTTTTTCTTTTTCTTTTTTTTCTCGAGAAAAGTGCATCTTCGACCCAGTAAAGTCTCCTTTGGATAATTCTTGGTGGGCGGAGAACATTATCGAGAACAAGAACCGAGAAGATCTGGATAGATGCAACATTCATGAGCTGCACTATGACTGCAAGCAGATAAAAGCAGAATATTTCCTGCTAATTTAGCAGCAGCAGCATTCCGTTAAGGTATGTGATGCACTTTCAAAGCAGCGTTTTTATTCAGCTTTAAACATTCAAATGCTTAACCTGAAAATGAGTAAAAAAAATTAAAAAAAATCAAACAAATCTACAACAGTAAAATGACCTTTAAAAAACCCCCAGAACTACATTTTCACTTTAATTTAGACAGTCTAAATGCCTGGGTTATCAATTATCTCCAGTGACTTACCTGCACTCATCTGCTGCGAGTTTTGAAAACCTGCAAAGTCATTTTTGACAGCGCTTCACTCTCGGAAATCAGCAATAAAAACTTTTAACTGCCGTTCTAAATAGCTCTCCCTCCACAGCGTAGATTGTGGAGGGAGCGGCAGCGTCCCATGATGGTCCTACATCATCCATCCACCCACAGCAGCTCCGAGCCCGGGGCCAGGACTGGGCATTGCTCTCTCTAAACTTGCCAGTATGCATCTGTTTGGCCTGGATGAGTCCTCAGACTGCTGGAAAACCTTTACAAACCTCAAAATGTCATAACCACAAGTTACATTTCAGCAGTCAAAGATTTGGGCAGCCGAGTCCTCCCTTTCCAGAATATTTTCATCGTCTCTGAAAAGCCTGTAGAAGTCTGGGAAACTGCGCTCGAACAGCACCGACACGCCTCATCGAACCAGAAAAACACATGGATTCCTCACAATGACGAGGACATTAGGAAAACAATTAACCCATGAATCAAGATCATATAAAGATCCTTAAAGCCTGTTGCTATTTCTGGTAGCATCCTCATTACAAATCAGCTCACTGATTCCTTTTTTTTTTTTTTTTTTGTCCTCTAACACTTCGATTTACCCGGGGTGAGAATATCTCAAGCCGAGTGGCTCCACCACAGCGGTGCAGGCACAACAGAAGAGAAATAAAAAATTAGTTACGTGAAGGCAATTTCTTTTCCTTTCCCTTTGTTTATTAACCCAGCGGGTCACGGATTTGAGAATTTAATTTTCTGAACCCCACATCTTTTTCTGGCAAATTTTAACTCCAATCAAACAGCCACTGAGCTAATTGTGAGCGAACTGAAAACGGCTCGTTACCAGGGGTTAAATTGGGATTTGTTTGGTAGTGGTTGCACGGGTGTGTGTGTGGTGTGTGATCTGAGGTTTTCACAGTTTACTGTGATAATTAGTATAAATAATTTTTGAGACACGGCATCCAACTATCTGAGAACAACCCGGTTCAGGTCTTCACAGTAACAGAAAAGAGTGAGAATTTATTTTCTCTGTGAAATTTCACCTCTGAAAATACAGGTCAAATAAAATGAAATAAATCACTGTCATTATTAAACAGATGTGAAAATTTAGACAAATAAAAAAAAGATGAAGTAAATTATCTATCCTTTATCCACAAGTAGTCACAACGTTTATATTCATGCTCAGCGTTTCCACCGGGAAACTTGCTGAGCCCGGTGGTCGGTCCACTGGTGGTCCGCCGTGTTTTTGTCTTAAAAGATGTTAAGTAGACAGGAAATGTAAAAATATTACTGGGCAATTATATGTTATGGGAAAACATCACCAGTGAAATGATATTTAAACCCACAACTAATCTTAAAATCAACAAATCAAATAACAATCAAAACGAATGTTAATTATTTGCACTTTAGTTTAATCCAAATTAAGTCAGCAGCTCCACTGTTGTGTCCCGGGGCTTTCTAGTCTTCCTTGTGGGTTTTTGTGCGTGCACCATTTTTCCTCCACCACTAGATGGCGCCAAGTCCATTCCGTCGGAGGGCGTGGATGACGTCACCGGCACACCTGAGTCGAGTTGAGCTCGTCAGCGGCAGGTTAAGAGGAGCTGACTGCCAGTCCTTGGGCGCCTGAGTGTTTTGCCAGTAGCGGTACCTCTGAGCCTCCTGGAGCTAGCCTCTGAATTTCCTCGTTGACTTACCTGTTAGTGATTACTCCTTGTTGCTTCTCCTGTCTTCAGGTGATCCCTCGTGAAGCCCTGGATCCACGTAGTGCTGATCCCTCCTGGCGTGTTGACCTAGCCCTTCCTCGTGACGCCGTGGAACGTACCCACTGGTTGCCCGAGTTCCCAGACTCACCTTCTCCGTGTGACAACAAGTTCCTCCTGGACTCCCACTACTGGCAGTCGCACCGCTCCTCTGTCCTCGCTGAACCTGAGCCTACCTGTCCGCCCTCCGACGTACTCCTCCGTTGCTTCCTGGACCCCTGCCAACACGCACAAGACCCATCTGGCCCCACAGTGAGACCGAGACCCCGGACTTTGCAGTTACCCTTCCCAAAGCCTGGTTCCGGTGCTCCACAAGTAAGATCTGTCCAGTTCAATTCACAACATTCTATTTTCCGACGACCCCTGAACTCACCAGCCTGCTCTGTTTCCGAAGTGAGCCGATTGCTTCCTGATCCCGTTTTCCCTCCGTGGACCAGACCTGAATCACTTTCCCCATCGCCTGCTGTTTCTAATACATTCATTATATCTTTATTTACCGTTTTCTTGTGTTGTGTTCTGCATATGGGTTTGAAACTAAACTTCCCATTATGACATCCACAAGGCCCCCAGGTCCTCAGGGGCCCCATAAATGCTTATATTTGGGACCACAGATACATAAATGTAACATTTGTTTATTCAGATTATCAAGGCTGCGGAGTTTGATTTAATGCTTTCAGCAGAAATAAATTAAAGGATTTTAAGTTTAACATTTATATGTATGATTTTAAGGAGCTGGCAAGTTTACTTTGTAAAAGTTCAAAGAATATTCATAGTTAAGATTGTTTTGTTACCATAGCAACAATCTGACTGTGAGTTTAGTCTTTGAGTTTGAGCTTAGTTTGTTCACAAATACAAATCAGTGAACTGCAATTATAACTCATTGCTTAACAGTTTGGCCAATTAAATTACTCCCTTCTCCCAGATTAAGTCTAACACAGAAGCTGTTAGAGGTGCTGATGTTTTTAGCAACAAAAGGGGCCCCTAAATCACATTTTGCTCAAGGCCTCATACCGCCTCGGCCCGGCCCTGCGTGAGTTAAACAGGAAAAATAATGCTACTACTAATAAAATAATGTGAAACCAACGTGATGCGCGACTACGAGGCGAGCGCGCAAGCTCCTCACCGGGCTGAACCTGCATGATGAGGGTAGCGCTGGTTCGTTAACCGCTGGCGCTCCAACCAACCGGGAACACGTACATAAACTTTATGAGCACGGACAGAGCCTGACGCTGGGCAGCGTGATGAGATGGAAAAGCCACACAAAATTCTTTGTCCACAAATATAAATCGTTCTCACCGCTCCCTCAACCCACCTCTGAAAGCACGACAAGTTATTCCTGCAGTTCACACAGAGCTGCACCACCAGAGCTAACGGGGTTCGTTTTACACTCTTGAACAAAAACTCTGGAAAAAAACACAATTCCTCACAGTAAGAAGAGGTAAATATCCATACAGGTCAGCCTGTGTCCAGTTTGAGTGAAAGGAGGCGCGCGATCCGTGGTGAGGTAACTTAAGACATGCAGCTGCTGCGGCGCGTGCGGAGCAAAACGCTCAGAGCAACAGCGACGCTTGCAATCCTGCTAAAAAAAGAAAAGAAAAAGATCAGCAGAAACTCCACGGTTTGATTTCTTATATTTTTGAAATCATTTTCTGAATTATAAAATTGACACGGCTTTCTTTTAGCTTCTTTCCATAAAAGAAACTGAAATATATTTCGCATACATTGTTGGTGTGGTCTCATGCAGACATTCTCAATTATATTTTTCTGCGTCTGAATCTGTCAAGGTTTCTGACAAGAGGCCCTTTCTTCTGTCACCAGCCTGCGACAAAAGGGGACGATGTTGCAGGGTTAGAGCTGAGCTAATTTGAAACATCTAAAAACCTTTTGTTCCCTGAGATGTAATTAGATCTTAAAAAGCTTTGGCTGATAAATTAAATCTCTTTACTGTTTTGTCCCCTCACCAAACCTGATTAATCATTTTTTAATCAGATGGAGGCAGAGAGGTGCCTTGACGTTTCATTTAACCGAAGCTGAAGGCTCAGACACTCGCGCATTCGTCTGATTAGTCTTGCTCAACACCCCGAGACCGGAGGGCGCAAAGGAAAAAAAGAAAGGCAGGGAATTTTCCTATAGCATTGTCTTTTCTAAAACCTTATGTCATCAATTGTTGCCGTGCGCTTGGCGTTCACTTCCACACACAGGATTAGGAGGAGCTCCTTAAAGGTTGCATGCTAAAGTCAGTTTGCTCCCTGTGGCGGCTGTACAGTAGGTGGGTGCGATAACAGTCCGGTCATGAAGAACCCGTCTAATTATAGATGACACGCTCATATTCCGAATCTCTTCATTCTGCCGGGGTCTGTGCAGAGAAAAGAGACGCTCTTAGTAAAAGATGTATTAGCCCTACTGTCAAGAAAAAGAAATTAAAGTGTGTGTTATTCAGTCATGCAGCAGCATTTTATAGCACAATCGAGTAGCTGATACCTTCAGTTGTTATGAAAATGCTCTATATGACTTGAAATTTGACTTTATTGTTTAACGTCTTGAAATTGGGCATTTGTATCTTTAAAAGCTCTTTCTGAAACTCCGTCATAGTACTGCCCCTTTAAAGACTGTGCACCATTAGCCTTGCAGGCATTGTCCTTTAGACAGTTGTGACATTGTTTTCTAAAGTAAAAACGGCAATGATATTGGTGATAACTATCTAACTGCGACTCAGTGTTGCGTTTTGGAAACCCTTCTCTTGCCAATACAGCCCCAACCCATCCAGGCTTAGACTCCCATCAGACCCCTGCTGGGGGCAAAATGCCAGCAGCAGGTCCATAAAGGTTTCCTTCACCACATGCTCAAACTGAAACTGATTTGTAGAATATGGAAACCGAGTCGGGCTGGGTTCGATTCCCAGCCCTGGTCTTTCTGCACGGAGTTTGCATGTTCTCCCTGTGCATTCATGGGTTCTCTCCGGGTTCTCCAGCTTCCTCCCACAGTCCAAAAACATGACTGTCAGGTTAATTGGTCTTTCCAAATTCTCCCTAGGTGTGAGTGTGTGTGTGCATGGTTGTTTGTCCTGTTTGTTTCTGTGTTGCCCTGCGGCAGACTGGTGACCTGTCCAGGGTGACCCCTGCCTCTCGCCCAGAACATTAGGTGGAGATCGGCACCAGCAACTCCCGACCACATTAGGGACAAGAATGAACAGAAAATGGATGTTCAACACCCTCTGATCTGCCTTTGTTTTGTGGAAGAATCAGTTATCTTGTTGGAAGAAGCCACTGCAATCAGGGAATAACGTTTCCGTTTTCAACGATGCAAACGCTGAAAACAGAAAGTTGTTGTTGCCAAAAGTCGGCCATCTAGACCTAAATCCTACCTAAATATTTGCTTAGGATGCTTGGTTGTGTCAAAGATAACATCTGCATGGTTGGCAGGATCGATGGTTTCCCGTTGCATTAGCCCTTTGATCAACTCCATCCACAACAAAGTGTCTGCTCTGTGTATTCTAACATTGTTCTGTTAGAACCACAACAAATTTTTAGAAATGTCATCTATCGGATCCCGTCGGTCACCGAAACGCATCTCTTGTGAAACTTACCCAAATGTTTAGACCCAGCCAATTTGACTGATTCTGACGCATCGACTCGGAGTTCTAAACCTCCAGTCATACGTTCCACTCAGCAGCAGGTACCATAATGAAGAGTTAATGTTTAAAACTCCCGATACCAATGGTCGCAGTTTTTCAAGTTGATAAATGTGAACCTACATTTATGGACTCTTGCCTTCTAGTTACAAATCAGTCAGCGGCACTCCGAGGTGATTATCAGTGCTGTACATTTCATAATAAGTTGGCTACAAAATAAATAAAAACGTACTGCTTCAGTCATTTAACCGGCTGCTCTGTCGCATTACTCCTGTGACTTTTGTTTAAAACATGTTGAGATTTTGCAAGGAGCAAATTTCACCAATTCATTCTGCAGGCTTGGTTCAGAACATTAACGTTAGACGCTGCCATAGCTGCAGGGTTTGTTTTCTTTTTGTTATTATTGTTTTTGTTTTTTTTTCTTGGGCATGTGGAGTTTTTGACTCTCTTCCAAAAAGCAGGCAAACTGTAAACTCACTGTAGATGAGTTAAGTACACAAGGATGTCGCACAGCCTATGCGGCGCCTCTTAAGAGTAATAATCAAATCCTGCAAGTTCTGTAATGAAAACACAAACTGTCATCCTTCGTAGGAAATTACACCCTTCTGTTGCTGCGCAGCAGAGCCACCGGGGGTGTAAATCTCAGGTCAGGATGACAGTGTGTAATGCACCTTGACTAATTAACTGTGGCCTTTTTGAATGGCAGGAGCATGCGGATGTGAAAACAGCGACTGCAGGAGGCGGGGTGGTGGGTGAGGTTTGTTTACTGAAGCTTAAGGTTTGCTGAGCTTGTTGCTGGGTTTAGCTTTCTCACAATGAACACGGCGATGCTCTGTGATGTTTTTTTTTTTTTTTTCATTTTTATTATTTTTTCACACAAGCACAACCTTCGAAGTTGTATGGAAGATGATAAATGGATTCTTATGGATGAGAGGCAGCAGGGCTAACAGTTCAGTGAGGATGCCCATAGCGCGGCGTGCTTGGAGGTAGAGGCTGGACAGCAGTGTTTGCCAGGCGTTCATTTCATGAAATAACTACATCACAAATGTTAGCCCCGTGGATAACAGAATGGATCATTAAATAAATGGAGTTATATCACGTACACCTGCATGTAAGGGCGTTTTTGCACCCAGAGGTCCGGTAGGCTCAGTTCGACGTGGGAACCAAAGTTGCAGCATTTGTTACATTTTCAGCTGGTGTGGATCTTTTTCACACTGAACTGTGTCAAATGAAGTGAAACCTTCAAAAACCTGAGGTGGTGCTGCATTAAGACCTACTGAAGGAAGCAACACATGAAAGCCTCTGAAGAAGACATGAGCCCAACTTCCTTCTTTGTAACAGGTAAACCATAACGTAGTCAGGTTTTAGCACTAGTAGGCTTTTTCTTTTGCCTTTGTTAAAAGACCATGAGCCATTTCTCCCTCTGGTGCTGGACTCTCATGTTTGTTGTGGTTGTTTTTACCCAGAATACCCTCCTCTACAGTCTGCTTCTGTCTTTTGGAGCGGTCTCCGTTCTGCTTGGCGTTCACATAGTGCATTGGAGTTGACTTCAACCAAACCGAGACGTAGCTCCGAGACTCAGATTCATTCACACCTCCCCAACCGAACCGGACTTTCAAGGCAAATGGACTAGAGTTTGATTAAAGTGAATGAAATGGGGCTGGTGTGAACGTTGTTTTTGTTTTTGACCAACTCCAGAGAAAGTCACGAACCAAAATCTTTCCATACAGACAACAAAACAACTACCTATTTGTCCCAAGGCAGTGATGCATATTCAAGGCCTTCCTGAAGCAGTGATAGGAGTTGTGTGTACTACGACCCACTTGCAGGTTGTCATGGAGACTGTACGAATGTTGTTAAACATTATCGACCTTTAATCTCCTCCCTTCCTGGTCAACAGTTGACCTTGCGTGACCTGTGACATCAGCGGGTTCAGATACATCTGAGTCATATTTATTACCAGGACCTGATAGTTGTGACGTTAGTTCTTCACAGAACGCTTTTTGTGTACGATATGATACCTATGGAGCTAAATTGGGGCCATAAAATTTGTCCGAAAGATTTTAAACTTAAAAAAAATAAAAATAAAAATTTGAAACTGAAAATTTTATTTTAAGTTGAAAAAAAAAGATCCAAAACTACTTTTCACATTCAAGGTTTTTTTTTCGGTCACAATTTTTTCCCCCTTTTCAACAAACTTTAGGGCCATAATTCAACTCCATAGATGTTCTTATCATTCCTTGCACATACAGTTGTACACAATGTGAACCGCACCTTATTTTAACATCAACATGGAAATGAAACTGCTGAACTTTTTAAAAGATCACCAAGAATTTACAATAAAGCCTTAAATTCTCCTTCCTGTTCTGTGTTTTCTACTCTTCATATGCCTTCCACGTTTTGTTCAAAGAAAAAAAACAAAAAACTGTTTGGTTTGTCGCCCGACTCAACAATAGTATAACATGCGACAGCTGTTGTGTTGTCGCAGGTTAATTTCTGTTTCCTTCCAGTCTCACAGACTCCACACAACAAACCGCCGTCACTAATCACTCGGCTCTTGTTTCACTTCGCGGAGGAGGACGGGCCGGGGCAGTTGGAAACTGAACCGAGCCAGTTCGTCTAAATCGGGATTAAAATTAAAACATGACTGAAGCGTCTGGCGATGAAGTGGAAGCCGCCGCTTCGTGGACCACTCACATGTTGCCGTTGTTACGTTTTAAGAGCTTTTTCACGAGCCTGATGTGTCTAGGATGTGTAGGATGGACTTTCTGGCAGAATGTAAACAGCAACCTCAATAAATCCCCACTCACATCTTTAAATCTCTAAAAATGCGGCGGTGGAAAGCAGAGGTTGTCTTCACGCTGACATATTTGACAGCGAACGTGAATTTACTGGAACGTGTAAAGATCTTTGTTCCGTCACGGTGCAGCATGAGGCCTTAAAACGGTGGATCAGTAACTGTGTCATTAACTTGATTTGAAAACTTAGTTACATTAGTTGCATTAAATAAAATATGTTATTTAGATCAGTAAATTATACACATTATAGTTAAAATGAGAGGAATAAATGTTGCAAAATCTGATTGAGAATGTCAATCTGAACTGAATCATTATGGCATCTCTCTGGAACAGGATTAACTCCTCTTTTAGTCACTAAAATATTTCAAACATTAATAAAGTGAAGAATAAAGACATCAACGTGTAACAGATAAATGAGTGTTGAGAATTAACATTTGTTAAACCATTAGCGGTTCTACTTTTTAAAGATGGCTGTTGTTATCGCTATCTCTGAAAGGGAAAATTAAGGTGAACACATAATGTAGATTTCTAAACTTTTGTCTCCAATCAAAGGAAGGGCAAGGACAGAAAAATGAAAGGGCGAGTCCTGAACTGATTCGACTCTGGTCGCCATCTTTGAGTGCTTGTATCTCACTTGCACGGTATTTCTTAGTGAACCGTTTTCTGCATTTCAGTCATTTCGCTTAGATCTGCGTTCGTCTCTCTGAATCGTATCTCAGCTCCCTTTTGCTGCATTCTGTCCATTTCACCCACGTGGCTTTTGTACCACAAATGCATCTTCAGAGCATTTTTAAACTCCTAGTATCCTTCACCTGGTTGGAGGGATCCCTCCTGGTTCGGTGCTCAGAAAGTCTCTAGATTTTTGACTTGACAACAATACTGCGATGGGGAGAAAAATTGTTTCTTGTATTTGCAGCAGGTGGATAATAATAATAATAATAATATAATAATATTAATAATGTTTGCTGCATCAATGAGCAAACGACAAAATTTGATCAACTCTAATCCAGGTTTGCCTTCACCTGGGATGGTTGTGATTCTTTGTTTCTGTTAGTCAGAGGATTTTAGTTTCAGTTCAGCACTTTAACAAGCAGATATAGAATAATTACAGTCTTGGTAACCATAGCGTCCAGAGTGTGTGCGTTCGTGTATGTATAAGGCCATGCGTCTGTGTTTCTCTTGGTGCTACGTTTCACCTTTTGGTTCCATATTGGCGCCAGGACGTTTCTAACATCGTCCACAGCAAGAGTTTCTCAGGCTTTCTCAAGACCTTTATTGGTTGTTGTTTTGTCTTTTTTTCTTCATGCTTTCGCTACTTTCCCTCATTTTGAGTCTGCCAGGTGAACATTTTCAGAGGAATGTTGTTTTACTGAGCTATTTAACTCTGAAGTATAAATCAGGCAGTCAGGCAATAATGGTCCAACCTCGAGGCGAAAACCAACGTTGGAGCTTCGTCTTTCACCAACTTATCTGTTATATGATTTTAGATAGGAACTGATCTTCATGGTTGGATAACCGTAACTATCTTAGCTAAGACCGGGGCCTCCAATAAAGTGGGGCGCCACATTGTCACCACTAAAAGGAACGGTGGCGCTCAAACGTCGTCTGGCTCGATATTCTTTACATTTTCATCCTCAAAACATTCAAAGTCTTATTGATCTGCTGCGGGGAGTTTTTGTGTGTGTGTGTGTGTGTGTGTGTCGATGGGAGAACGGTGAGAGAAGGTGAAAAATCATTGTGCACTATGTGGGCAGTGGTGCCAAGATCAGATCATAAAAGCATGGCGAAGTGCTGCTAGCAGACGAGTTAGCAATGTTTGACCCGCGTTTAGCTTAAAATAGAACCCAAGACTACTTGAGTTTACTGGCGCAAAGTCAAGAGGGCAGCAAACCCAGATGCCTTCTTGTTTTCTCTCAAAGACTACAAGGGATTAATCCACATTTGGAGGAAGACGACATAAAAAAAAAAAAAAAACACGGACAAGTTCGGGATAGGTTTCTGTAGTTATTCATTAGTCTTAAGGAAAACATAATATGAGAAAATAAGTTTAGCACAGCGCTCCGGGCCGCCGGCTTACTCTTCCCCATATAGACATCAGATTTCTTGGCTGAATGTGACGAGGAAAACACACTGCGGGGTTGGAAACTCCCAGCATTAAGCAAACAAAGCCAATAAATCACACAGCTGCGGCGAGAAAATAATCTGTAGCAATGAGACTCTGTGGTCCAACTACAGAAATATGCTGAGCCACACTAAAGCATCTCTGCTCAGGCACAAAAGCCTCTTACTTGGAGCGATCAGAGGAGGGAGCTTCTCTCTGTAGGAGAAGTGATGCACGTCCTGGGAGCTCGAGGAAAAAGGCAACTTGGTTTAGCATTTAGTCTGTAGTTTGTGGAGGAGCAGAGCGGCAACTCTGAGACGGTGGCAGGGAGAGTTGGCTTCTTCTTCTTTCCCCCCCCCGCCTCCTCTCTGAAACGCCAGATTGCTTCTACTTAGCTTTTGTTAGGTCTGTCCTTG
This sequence comes from Poeciliopsis paucimaculata, assembly GCA_903067055.1. NCBI lineage: Eukaryota > Metazoa > Chordata > Actinopteri > Cyprinodontiformes > Poeciliidae > Poeciliopsis > Poeciliopsis paucimaculata. The sequence goes on from CAEGAD010077992.1 coordinate 121,249, forward strand.
CGCCAACACACCTGAGGACTGAATCCCCACAACAGGTTGTCATCGTCTTTAGCGGGAGCTTTTCAGCTGCCCAAAATATTTCAACCACATGTGCTGAACGTCTAGAAAACATGCAGCGAGGATCGGAAAGAAGCTAGCTTCCTGTTGTGGCTTCAATCCTGCCAAAATGTGTCATCACATCATTCTTACCACTTTAAAGTCCTTTCAGTGAGGCGTCAGAGAAAGTGCCTGAGTGATATCTGACGCTTCTCCAGCGTAAAATCCTCCACCTGTTGCTGCGTGCACCCAGCAACAGGTAGACCGGCGGTGCAACCAAAGACAAATTCTCTGGTTTGAAAAGGCCAGAGTTTCCCACCAGGCTTTACTTGTGCCCCCATTGGGATAAGCATTGCTTATTTATTTAAGGTTTTTTTTTTTATTCTTGCATTTTTTTAAGACTTTATAGTTGGTGTTCAGGTATTAATCGTCCACATAGTTATCCTGACAACTTTAAACATTTTCTTAACTCAAAAACACAACGGGCTGCTGGATGAATGACTGCCTGGCGCCCAGCCACCAGGCTTAGCCAGTTTTCTGGGGGAAACTTTGAGCACACTTACAGGACTTTGCATGACACTGTGGTACATGCTGGCATAATAGCGTCACGCAATTGAAGCAGATTTGCTGGACATCCATGACCTTCAGGACCACCGCCTCCCAAATAAAAGGCACTGCTCAAGACTGATGACTGTAGAAGCCGTTGTAGGACAGTTACCTCATTGTCACGTCCAACAGAGAAGTTTGAGGCGTTTTGGAGACACAGGATGTGACATCAGAACATCGGTGTACTTTGGTTACGACGGGATGGACATGGGCAGTTCTCGGGTCTTCTGAACAACTCGCTGCATTAGCGATCAACCTAAAAGATCGATGCGAGTAAAAATCCCAGCAGTTCTGACACCAACCCGTCCGACACCACCAACCACGACGTCGTCAAAGACACTTCAATCATCTTTCCTTGTGCTTCTGCTGCGTATTGTGAACTCCAGGAAGTCACATCTGGACGCCAAAATGTGTAAATTGGCTGATTCTTCATTCGTGTCCAGATGCAAAGGAACAGGCGTCTGTAAGAAAGTGTGTTTCTAATACCAAAAAACACGACCAGCAATGGTGTGAATTTCACCATTATCAATTTTGTAAAATTGAAGTTTTGAAGCAACATTTGGGAAGCAACAAGCTGCTGATGGGCTAACAGTAATAGTTATTAACCAGCTTTTTGCCAAAACCTACTAAAAGACCTACTAAAGAGCTTGACCAGTATCAGTTTATTTTCTTTTTTGCTCAAAAACTATTTGTCATAATCTAAATAACTACATTCAATGTATCATTACAACTTTAGCAGCAGTAATAATGCTTGTGTTTTTTTTGTCTGAAATAAAAGCAATTTTTTTTAACACATATTTGTTGAAAATGTTCTGTTTGTACTGTATTGTACTGTGAGAAGCCCGTACTGTTTATTGGTCAATATGAGTGTGATGCCAGCGCATGATCTCCCCATTCATCATCCAAATAAAGTTAGGGGTGTTTATATTGTCACTGTCAACATTTTTTGTTTTTTTCTTCTTTTAAGCGGTTTATAAGTTTCGAGCTCTTCTCAGATTGATGATGGCCAACGCTACGGCGTCGTCTGGTGATCTGTACAACTCATCTGAAGCAGCTGGAGGTGGGAAAAAAAAAAAAAAAGAAAAAAGTACTGGGCTCCTCGGGCCTCAGTAATGAAAGTCTGTTAGTTAGTTTCTCTCCACTCATCTAAAGACACCTCGTTTTTGAGACCGACGAACCAGTGATGATTTAAAACGCCGATGTACAAAGCAAACGAAACGCTACTTATTCCTCCGGGAGCGGCTTCCTGCCAGCTTTGAGTTGATGGTGAGCATGCGTGGATAATTGCTTGCCTAAATGATTTAGAAACCTCCGAGCTAAGTGGGGCTTTTTTTTTTCTCTTTCTTCTGCTTCTTTTTCTGATAATTTGAGGGCAAACCTTGAACTTATGGAAATGTGCATCGCGACTGTCCTGCTAATACGAAGCCACCGCTGTGATATTTAATAATTCACTTACACTTCTCCTTATGTTAAACTTAAGAAACGAAACAAATCACAATGAGGTTGATATTTTCACCACCGCCACGCTGTAGACGGTTGCTCTTGTTACCCAGCTGACAATAAATTATATCCTTATGGTTTCACAAAAAAAAAAAAAAGTGTGAAAATATGACAGCCTGTAGAGTCACATAAAGACAATTACAAAGTCAGGATTTTAGGATTGAATGATTAATGTTCCAGCAAGATCTAGAGAAACTAATAAATGCGTTTCTCTTTAGTATCATGGATTATTACTGCAGTAGTGTCTTCAGTTTTCAGTAAAACCAGGCAGATAGACGTCATCACTCCAGATTTAAAGCCCCTACTTTGGCTCCCTGTGGAACCGACTTTAAGATACTGTTGTCGGTACAATCTGTGACTACGATGTGTTCTGCGATGTGTTTTATGTTTTTATGACGTAACGCTGCGTTGTTTCTGAAATGTGCTACACAAATACACTTGATTGCGTGACCGACTGATTCTGTGAAAGTCAAATTTCTGCAACTGTTGGTTGTTCTGTTGACAGACAGAAAATCACTGCGATGTTCTGAGCATGAGACCCTGTTTCAAACTCCACCTGGTCTCCATGACGCCGCTTGCTCTCTAATCTTCACACAACATCCTGATTGATCTCGCTGAAAGGAAACTACAGACTGGTCAACTGTTTAAAACTCAAATTGCCTCTATACTTTCTCAAGGCACTCTACTTACTGTTCATAGCTTCTCGACAGTTTTTTCTCCCCACCTTTCCTTCATCACCCCACGGGAAAACTCATCCAATCAGTTCCTTTACGCCACACTGCAAAATGAGACTCAATCATTTCACAATTCATTTTGTGAACAGAAAGAGTTTCCAGAGTTAGTCATTGCTGCTTGTTTTCGTCTGTAGCAGTGATCCAGAAGACGGCTTTCTGGATTGTTTTGAGCTGTAAAATCTTTAAATGTTCAATGTGAGCCAAGCCACACTCTAGAGTCAGTTACTTTCTTACGCACTATTTATTTTTTTCATCCAAAAACAAAACTTCAGATTGGGATAAAATGTTTATTGGTTGGTTTAATTCCAATTGTTCTACCTGCAAGTGCACATGTTCAGTTTACGTGTGTGTCTCTATGAACTCGTAGTTTATTTTTGTTTGTTTCTATTGCAGGTCCTGGAGATGGTGGAGAAAAGATGGCGGCCAGGGTGTGGCACGCTCTTCCATCGGCCGTTTAACATTTAAGTTGACATTTTGAAAATGAATTTGCTCCGTGGAAACGCGCCAGTTTTTTGTTTTTTTTTGTTCAAAAGTTTCTGCAGTGGGATTAGGTGGTTTTTCTGGTCAGTAAAACTGGCGTAACATGAGGCAGAAGACGACGGCAAGAAGTGGTTTGGAGTCACTCGGTGACTCATCGGAGGAAAAAACCAAGTTGTGTGTGATTTTGATTGGGTTTCTTACTAAAAAGAAAAATCACAGATTGTGGTTTTTTTTGTTTGTTTTTCAGCATTAGTGGAATATTAACAAAGTTTTGCCCACGTTTGTAATCAGCCACTGCTGATCGGACCGCACCACCAGTTCCTGCTGGAAACGAGGAAGATGATTTTCTTTATTTATTTAAACAAGCTTTGTACTGAAGTAGATCTTTGTATTTAAAAATTATTTCCATTTTGGCTGTTTAGTTTCTCAATAAACTTGGCTGTTCTCTATTGTTTGTTGTATTTAGTGACTGTATTCTGTTTCGTTTCCCCTATTGTGTCTTAACGCTCTGATCAGCCAGTACGTAGCGTTTGTTTCTTCACATTTTTGTTGTTTCTTTGACCTCTTTTGTGAGCTCAGCATCGTCTTTTCCCTATATTTTCCCAGTACGTCCAGCTACTCCTCTTGATTTTCAATTCGGTCCGTCACGTTCGGCAAAACCAAACCTGCACACAGCTAGCGAGAGGACACTCGCATCGCCTCCTCTTGCTGGAACCAGTCCAACCAGCTGAAGGCCAAAGTTTTCTACAAGTTGTTGCGTTTGTGGTCGTCCGCTAACATGAATGGATTATATGCAAAAAAAAAAAAAAAAAGAGAGAAAAAAACGCAATTTACCACAGAAGTGCAGTGTTCTGCCAGACTTCTCAAAAGATTTGCCCGCTGTGGCTCTCTCTGGTGTACAAAAGATCTTAGGACTCAACGGCTTTTAAGTTGCTGGAGACGAGTCGGAGTGTTCTCCCTCTAGTTCATTAGTCTTCAGCGGCTTTATGCGCCGCACACACGGCGCTTCCCGTCTTCAGCCTCGCCGTTTTGAAGGGCGTGCATTTTGCACACGGCGTTCCCGTTCCGACGCGGGACGATTGATTGAGTTGAGATGGTTGGGGAGCGTCTGAGTTTGGAGTTGACCTTCCCAGAGAAGGATTCGTTGAATGACAGGACCTGAGATGTTTAAAGGAGGGAGGGGAGAAGATGCAGTAGTTGCTTTGAACAGTTACATAAAAAAAAGAATCATGTTGTCATGTGGTTGATGAGCTTCAGATGGGATCAAGAGATCAGGAGTGACCTGAGGAACAAGGGACAGTTTCCATTCAACCGTGAAAGGCGCTTAGAAAATCTTTTTCTTGAAAAAATTTTTTTTTATTTACTTATTTATTTTTTTATGAAGGAGCTTGACATGTGTTTAGCATTTAGAAAACAAAATGTCTCTCTGGACACCTTTAAATGTACTTGGTAAAGCTGTTCCTATAGACCAGAATGCTGAGCAGTGAAAACCATGAGGATACTTTTTCTTTCACAAAAAGATGAGGGAACGCAGAAGACCGCAGCCAATTAAAAGCCAAAATACACAGTATGAGATCTACTTTTGAATCATCCTCAATGTTTCTTTGTTAATATTGTTGAATTGTTTTTATAAAAAGTTGTTTTTTTTTTCCTTGCTCGCTGTTGCACTTTTGACTTTCTTGCAAGACTGCAAAGCCATCTTAAACCAGATTGAAATTGATTTATTTGACTACTTGAGACCAGAGTAAATATTTGGTTGACAAATTTTGATTCCTATGATATTTTTTATGCCTTTTTAAAATTATTTTTAAAAAGAAATTCTAGTATAAATAGTTCATTACAAGCACCCAGCCACAGCAAGGCAGGGCAAATGCTCCAAAGTGCACAAAGCAAATTTAAACTGGACTATTTTACATATAGATGAGTCAAATAAATATACCCCATCAGTGTTTTTGTTATTATTATTATCACTGAATCCTGCAGTCTTAATAGAGTAGTTGTTGTCAAAATAAATGCGAGCTATTTAGCGAAGAGCAGCTATAATTTGTCATAAAAACACATTCACAATTACCTTTTGTTGATTTTTGTTTTTCTTCCTCTTTGCCCTTCAGCTCGGTTTCATTCAGCCCAAAACTGTTCGGTGAAAGAGACGGAGAACAACCCAACAGGTTCAGCAGCGCTTTGGGAACACTCAGAATCGGATGCAGGCCAGACGTGATGATTAGATGATCTTCAAGTCACACTTATTGGAGAGTTAAGGGGACTTTTTTAAAAACATTTTTATAAACAACAGAATAAAGGGGTTCCAGTGCACGGCGCTCATAGCTTCTTTACATTATTCAACAGGGTCAGAACGCACACAAGTTGGAAATGTTGTAATAAAAGCCTCGGTGCAAACTTTGAGTCGTGGATAGAAGAGGGATTGCAAATTGTTACACCACTGGTGTAACAATTTGCACATGTTTATTTTTGGTAATGTCTTACCCGATCTCTGAGTAATGTCAACTTCTAGGATGGTTTAGGTGTTTTTTAAGTGCTTTAAATGACCATTTTCTTATTTATTTCAGCCTTATTTTCTGTCTTCTGGTCAGTCTTCCTTGTTCTTTTTTATGGTGGTGGGTGAACAGCTTTTAGGAGCATAGATCAGATTTTTATCTACTATGCTCTTCCCAAAACTCCTGTTCTTCGTAAAAAATACTAAACATACTGCTAAAATCTACATCCCCAGATGATCTTTGACACAATTCCCTTATTTACTATTTTCCTATCTAAATGGCTAATTAACACATCTGTTCAAACTTACTACTTTCCAAAAATATATGTTGTACTGCTTCTGTTCGTCCACAATAATTACAACAACCTGTATTATGTTTATTAATTAATTTAAGAGTACTATTTCATCCTGTATGTCCAAATCTTATTCTTGATATAAAATCTTCTTCTTTTTTAATTCTATTACATTTTCTAAATTCCCCAACTTTTTTTTTTTGTGGATATTATAATAAAATGTAGCACTTCCTCCTCTATCCCATTTTCTTACCATTTCTACATTTTTATTCTATTCCTTATCTAATTGTTTACTAATTTTAACATTAAAATCAACAATATTATTATTATTTTTTTTTGCAGCACTTTTAGCAAAACTATTAGCCAACTCATTTCCTTCTCCAATATGTGTAGGAATCATTACTGGTTTGATTTGAGAGCCATACTTTTTAATCCTAAAAGCTGAGAGAGTTAAATCCAATACAGTATTTTGCCTTGATTTTGAATTTACCTCCTGAATACTTGTTGTAGCGCGCCTGGAAACTGAACAAATTATAACCAAATTCTCTCTATCTTCTTCATTCTAAAGCCCAAGCCTCTACACAAATCCACATAATGAAACCCCAACAGATTTATCTATGTTTTTTTTATCAGTCTTTTCTTAGTTGTTTATTTATTCAGATCCTTTTTTGTTTATTCTTTGGGTTTCGTTATTGTTAATTACTTTTTCCAGCTCTCTTGTCGGCGTTGCTCTCTCTCCCTCAGCCTGCCTGCCCGGCCCCGTCTCTCAGCTGAACCCTGTCACTAATCAGCCAAAAGGCAATCAAGCTCCTCTCTTTCAGTCACTCCCTGCTGGTTTCTTCTGCTACTTCTCCCTTTGATAGTCGCAGGTTCTCTGCTTTTTATTGGGAGGAAATGCTAACACAATCCACACCCCGAGCTCTCGTCTGCATTCTGGTCCGGTCTCAAACCAGCTGCTCGTAAAAAGTAGAAATTTATTATCGGCTTTAACGGCAAGGAGACCCATAAATCAGCGACAAAAATGTTACTCAGCTAAATGTTAGTCCCAGCTGAGCATAAAGCTAATTTTGAACATTCAGTCGATTCTCCTTGTTGACAATCCTCATATCTATTCTAACAAGGAAATATGTGAAGCTTTCCCCTGACTTCACATCCACTGTCATTCACCGTTTAAAAAAAAAATCTTCCGAGTTACCAAGCTAGTGAGTTTGACTTTGGCATTAGCTCTATTGCTGAGCTGGTATTGTTTTCGTAAATAGTTTTTTATGTGTCCTGTCACATAAAGGACCAAAGTAGAACAAAATGTCAAGAGGAGGGATCATGAAATGTTCCCCCTGTTGCACAATTGACTTTGCTCAGTTAGAGTAAACTCAATTAGATAACCCGCATGTTTCAGGGAACAAAGCAGACAGCCGAAAACAACTGCAACCACCTTGACATGTACCGCTATGTTGTTGGACTCATAGCGGTAGAAATACCACAAGTTTGTTCAATGTGGGATTTCTTTGTGTGTACATGTACTTGTTCTGCATGCGTGTGTCTCATCAGTGCGAAACATTCAAGTGTGAAGTTGGTCACAGATGAGGTGAGGTTTGGAGAAAGGGAGACGACGACGTGTCAAGAGTAAAATAAGACCAAATGGCGTGATTTCCAGTAAAGTCGCAGAAAACTGGACTTTATTTCTGAATTGTGCTGGCAACTTTTCATTTCTTTCAGATTCATCTCAGTCAAGTTGTAAAAGCAGATTTTAATGTTTTAGCTCAAGAACATGCACTCCCAAGTCATAATTCTACATTTTTTATTTTTTATTTTTTCAGCTCTTACTGATTCCGACATAACATTGAATTGCTCGTGTCACGCCGTTGCACCTTTTGATGTCATATATGTACAAGGTGATGTCATTGCTAAATGTCACCGTCTTACACAGATTTATTTCAGTCTTAATGCCAAGAAGACACAAGATAAAAGTTAAACCATTTTTGCGTCAAACTAAGCGGGTTTCCCAAAAGCAAAACTGTGTATTCCAGTTCACTTTATTAAATTAATGGCACAGCTGATATTCGTTGCCTCTCGAATTTTCAAACATGGACGAAAACCATTGAATCATGGGACTGACATCAGAAAATGGGATCAACAGGCCCATCCACACGCCAAACAGAGAACCTGGATATATTTAAAGGGGCAGTGCTACGTATTTTCCAGACATGTAGTGCCATTTTGTAGCACAATCAAGTTACTTATGTAAGCTTCATTTGTTATTAAAATGCTACGTATATGTCCAAAGTTCAATAAAAATGTACTTTGTTATTTAACACCTTGAAATTGGGCCTCTGTGTCTTTAAGAAAGCCCTGCTCTGTCCATCGTCACAACGTCGCTCCTCTATTAACCCTTTAACAACATTTTTACCAGAATTTCACAGAGAAGCATAACGAGCTCAGAAGATTTGCTGCTCCACCAGGTGTTTTGCTAATTGCTGCTGGCTAGTCTGAAGGAGCTCAGCTTACGAACAAATTAGCTCATAAGATCATCTGTTTATGAGAAACAACAGAGTAAAGAATTTCTCATACATGTAGGGGTGAATCAAAGCAACACTTCAGGTATGTTTTTGATGAGGGAATAACATTATTATACCGATGTGACGCTAAAAAAAAGTTGACTTTACACACTAAGGAGGAGAAGATGCAGGATTTTGTGGTTCTCAAATATCTCCATCCATCCGCTACAGCAGCTGATTTCTGTCGTAAGGGTTCTTGTGCCTTTTCTTGGATGGAGCTGCTTCTACTTCACTAAAAGAGAACCGAGGCTAACCCCACCAGGAACTCGGCTGAGAAGAGAGAGACGGATGTAGGAACTGACAAGCAAGAGCGATTGAAACATGGTGTGAAGTTGGGTCAGGTTTTTCTGTTCTTCATTGATTCACCATTGTCTGAGGACCCTGATCATCTCAGCATATGAGCAAAGGGAAGGGCCCGTGTTTTAGGTATGTGTGAACCGAAAGGAAGCCAAAGCTTTTTTCTTTCACAATCTCAGTAACAAAAACACAGTCAGGCAAACTGAGACATCTTACAAGCAGTAAGGGGAATATATATATTTTTTTCTTTTTGGTTTCTTCATCCCTTTTGAAAGTATGATGAAATTGTATGATTATATGATGTAGACAACGGGTATAGTTAAACATCCCCTGCTGAAGGAGGATTCATCCCGGGGCCGAACCCCGGTGAGCTCGGGACCAATTAAGCCAAAGTAATGAGCTTTTACCAAAGCAAAAATGACATAATTCTGTGTTAGCATGTAGCGGGCAGAACGTGGTCGACGGGGAGGAAAAGGAAAAAAAAAAAAAAGAGGACACAATCAGAATTAACAAGGCGTGTGCAGCTGTGTAGCCATGTATGTGTGCAATGAGAAACAAGAGGGAGGAAATACATTTTATATAAAAAACATGGCGGAAGACGAGACTACAAATGAATATACTCAACAAACTGCTTCCTACTTATGAACCGCCTTAAAAGTATCAAGAGTTTGTAGCATGTATAAAATCTGTTTTTAAAATTATTTTTCAGTCTCATGTTATAAAACGCTTTACTTTTGTAACTCTACATGTGACACATTTCTTCTGAGATCAGGCAGGCCGGCCGACGTTGCGGCGTTGTGTCTAGATGTTCAGGCGCTCGTTGTTTGCGGAGCACCTTTCATTTTTCATTTTGAGGGAAGTGGAGGGAGCCGCACTCCCTGAAAGCGCCTCACATGTAGCTCTTGAGCTAACAGAAGCAGACGGTTCGAACTCGACTGATAGAATCTGTGTGACAATCTGAGCATGTTTACATGGTTGGACGTAGAAAATCTGTAAATAGAAAAGCTAAAAATGAGCTTAAAGAAATCATGAAGTGCATTTTCAAAATGTCAAGTGGCTCAGCTGGCTAGCAAGCTTCACTTTAGCTTTAGCGCAGACGTTAAGCTAGTCGAAGTTGAACACAAGCTCAGTGTAAGTGTTATCAAAATCTTCAGTTACATTTGTTGCCACAATGAAGTAGCTAAGTTAATTTACAAAATATACCTTCACAATCTAATAATCCTGATAAAAATTCTAATGATTTTAATGACCAATATTACATGGATCAATAGCCTCCAAAATTTACTGATATAGTTTAGCTGAATCTCCATTATTAGGAAAAGTTTGAAAGCACCTCGAACAATTTCAGTAGTTCAATGCATCTCAATATATTAGAATATAAATGAAACATTAGTTTATTCTAGCGATTCAGTTCAAAAAGTAAAACGCATAAATACATGTTAAACACAGTTTTTATTTACATAATTCTTTCTTCCACTCAACTTTCTGTGGCCATGCTTACTAGTTTTAGCATATGCTTGTCTGTCTGGTCACAAGACAGAGAAGCATGTACACAAGGATGATTGACTGACAGGCAGGGTATTTCTCCATTGAGTGTTGAGTCACGGAAGGAAACGGAGGAGCTTGATTTAGTTTTTTTGCCCCCCCCCCCATATTATGTCTCATAACTTACTATCACAACATAGTTACAGTTTCAACAAATATGTAAAAAGAGAAAAACACACAAAATTGTACGCAATGCAAAAAACAAACAAACAAATAAGAAACTGATTAGTTGCCTTATGAGATGTCACAAAAACTGGTTTATTTTGGGGAGTATATGAATATATATATATAGATATATATATATATATTTATAGATATATATAGATATATACATATATCTATATATATATATATATTTGTGGAATATCTTAAAATGATTATCTGTTGCAAGCGGATATAGAATAATTGCTCTGGTCGATCCTCTCTAAACATACAATATGTTTGCGACATATTGTATGTGGCAATCATAAAAAAAATTTTTTATTTACATGTGAATTGTTTCACATGCCCCCGCCCGCTCCCGCGCGTGTTCCTCCCCGCAGACCTGTCAGTGTGCAGCGCGTGAGTCGGAGCGGGGCTCGCCGCTGATCGCGCGCAGCTTCTGCAGGTGTCGGTTTCAGTGTGGCTGTAAAGCCGGTAGGAGGGACTTGATGCTCCAACTTCTCTCGGGTTGTTTTTTTTTTTTTTTTTTTGTTTTATTTTGGGGGGGGGGGGGGGGGTTTTGTTTTTTGGTTTTTTTTTTTATGACTGGATAAGCTGCCACGTT